>JAJHZJ010000266.1:12295371-12304087 GCA_023548195.1 Bettongia penicillata ogilbyi | reverse complement strand
AACAATAACAACAAAAAGAAGTATAAAAAAGAAACTGACCTGAAATAAACAAAGATCATAAAATTTAGGGCTAGAAGGGATTTTAGAGATCATACAATCCAACTCATTTTATGTTATATTTAGCCCTTAGATGGTCTAGGGGACCACTGCCTTGGTTCTATGGGCAGTCAGTCCCACATTCACCTTGATGGTTGTATACATGCACCCTACTGGCCAGAAGTGCTGAGCTCTCTGTGATTCTCAGAAAGCATATGACCTTCTGTCCTTCAGCTCCACCTCTCTCTGCAGGGCAGCACTTACCTGCCATCTAGGGGGTATAGATTGTTGTGGATTACTGTAGGCAGATTCAGCTCTTAAGCTACTACCTTTGATAGCCAGCCCCTCTCACCCCCTTCTCTGAAATTGCTTTATTTCCTATTGCTTAACTAACTACGTGACTGGCATAATAGCATTGACTTTCCAAGTGAACAGAGGAAGAAAAAAATCCTTAACTGCATACAATATTTACTCAGCACAGGAAAAATAAAAGTAAGGAACAATACCTAATAAAATTATTTGCCACTTAGCTGTACATCCGTAGTTTCTCCTAGACCCAGCTAATTTTCAACCATTACTTGGGGTCTCTCTGAAACTAATCCTATGAGATGCTCAATTCCAGCTTGTTTAATGTCTGTGGCCTTTCCTCCTGCAAATAAATAAAAGATTGTAGATAACATAACTCAGTTCCTAAAAGAGGTACTCATATGTCTAGTATGACTGGTCATTAGGTGAAGGGATCAAGAACATGGAACTCAAAGTCCTTTGAAGCACAGAGTGTGAAATTCCTGAAAGTTTGTGTTTTTCCTGGTCTGGGATGACCTGTCATGCTTATGGACCTCCAAATGACCTTTGTCACCAGAGTCTATAGACAAGACCAGTCCAGATAAAGAAAAAAAGGACTCTCTTGTGATCACCATCTTACCCCCCCTCTTATCACCATCTGACTTTCACTTTTTTCCTCCTCTGATACCACTTTTAAATGCATTTATGTATCCTTAGTAACTCTGGATCTTTCTATATACCTTTTAGCTGAATGTTCTTTTGTGGTTTGTTTCCTTCAAATAGAGTATGAGTTCTCTGAGAGCAAAGGTGGTCTCTCTTTTTCTCATTGCAGCCTTAAAAAATAAAACAGTAGTTGGGATGTAGTTTCCAGTACATGCTTTTTCATTCATTCATTAAAGAAATGTAGAATTTTGACATATTTAAATCTCATGAGAGTTGCACAGAATTTCCCTGGTTGTTTCCAGACAACTATGTTCCAGACAACTAAACTTTGAAAATGATGAATTCCCTAGCTTCCTCCAAATGGCTATGGTGACTCAGCACTAGAGGACTCATGTTCTTTCGTAAACGATAAAGTCATCCTCTTACTGACCACTGAAAAGGAAGGGCCAATGTTTCAGTGGACATTTAAAAGGGGAGTGACTCTACTTCTAGTTCTCATTTTCCTTCAGTCCTTGAGTTAATATCATTTAGCTCTGGGACTTCCTGTGAGGGATGGGGAGAAGGGTAGTTCACCCTTTTTTCTACCCCATCTGCTATGTGTCTGTAAGCATATTGTAGCGAAAGTGTATGCCCTGGCTGGGCTAGCCTGAGATTCTCAGAACACTCGTTTCCTCCTCTATTTTTGTTCCTTTCTAGAGTATAGATGACCAGTCTTGAATCTTGATGACTCCAGGCTTGGAGGCATTCTTATGAGTTCAAGAGGTCTGGAGGTCCTGAATCCCTTTGGCAGTAGGAAATGTCTGGATCATAGAAGATGCTCATTAACAGGAAAAGTCCAAGCCCTGACTTTGCTGCTCAAAAGACTCAGCCTTTAAGAGAACAGTGAAGAACTGAAGTGAAATTTAATGTCTTCTTAGCAGTCCAATGAATTGCTTTATGTTCTGATGGGGATTAATTATCAGCCTCCTATGAATATTTAATTGTAGTTAATGGTAATTAAGTTACTAAATCCTGTTTTAACTATTTGTCACTACTCATTTGTGTGTTTTGCTTTTAGCAATGCTTTTGCATGTAAGAAATAAATACCTGTCCCATACCTGATAATGTACAGTGAATATCTTTTTAATAATCCCTTTGAGTAGACCCTAGCCATAAGCCAAAGCTTAAGACTTACACAGATTCTTTTTTTTTTCCCCACAGGATGCTAGGGTGGGTTAACGATTGGAAAAATGTGAGAAAAGAGTCTGATGCTTCAAAGTGATCAAGCCCCTCAAATCCATTCTGGACCACATGTGGTTTCAGAGGAGGTAGGTCTTTTACTGGAAAGGGCGTAGGCATAGGCATCCAGCTCTTGAATCCTACAGTAGTTCTCAATTACTAGATTTGGAACATAACTTATTGAAGGAATGTCTTAAAGGTAATATTTTTGCTCTACCAAATCAAATGTTTTGTCAATAGTCAGTCAACTATGAAAAGAGAAGAATTAGGTATAATCCTTTTTTACTTTCTTATAATCCTTTTTTTGCTTTCTTTTAATTTTATTGATGTATTTTCTTTATATTACATTTATAGATTACACTTATTTCATGGGAGTTCTCTTGTGTCAAAGTAAAGCAATTAAGTAAAATTAATAACATAGTAACCTCAACTAAAAGTTCATGCAAAACTTCACATCTGTAGTTCCTTATTTTTTTAAATAGAAATCTATTTAATATCTTGTAACAAATGTTCACAGGTAAATAAAACATTCTCCCAATGGCTGTATACAAACACATATATATGTATAAACATATAGTGTGTGTGTGTGTCTGTGTCTATGTGTGTGCGGATAGAGATTGAAAACGACATGTCTTGTTCTATGCCCTTAATCTATCACTTCTTTATAATGGATAGCACATTTCATTATTGGTTTTCCGTAATCATCTGTGGTCATTTTTATTGATCATAGCTTATAGCTTTTCAAGTTGCTTTTTACAATGTTGTTATCATATAACTTGATCTGGTTTTGCTCATTCTATCATTTATCAGTTTGTAGAAGTCCTCATAATTGCTCATTTTTACATTTATGTTATTATAGTATAAATTGTTTTGTTTATGCTCACTTCACTCTCTATTAATCTGTATATCTATCTGGATCATTGGAAATCATCTATATCCTCATTTCTTATAGCACAACATTATTCCATCATGTTCACGTGAGAAAACTTAGTCAGCCATTCCTCAATTATTGAACATCCTCTCAGTTTCCAGTTTTCCATAAAAAAGAGCTACTGCAACCAGGAACTTTTCTTCTTTCTTTGATTTCTTTTGGATATAGGCTAGCAGTATATCTAGGTCAAAGTGCATGTACTGTTTAGTCATGTTTGTGTATAATTCTAAATTACTTTTCTAATGTTTGTACCCATTTATGGGTCGACAAATAGTGAATTGATATGCTTTTCCATAGCCTCTCCCACATCTATCATTTTCTATTTCCCCTTTTTACCATCTATGCCACTGTGATGGGTATCAGGTAGAATCCCAAAATTGTTTTAATTTGCTGTTTTCTAATTAGCAGTGATTTAGAATATTTTTGGCAAAGGGCTTTTTAATTTAAAAACTATCAGCTCATGTCTTTAGATAGTTTAACAATTTGAATCAGATCCTTATATATCTTGAAAGTAACATATTATGGTAAAAAAAAATTGCTACAAAAAATTTTTACCTAATCAATTTCCTTTTGTCACTGACAAACATCTTTCTTATTCTGAACTAATGATGCTCTCAATGAATGTGTATAGTATTCTCAGACATTTGTGTCAACAAAATGGTTATTAATGTCCTAATAAGGTCCATTCCTCCCTCCATACCCCACCCACCACAAACCTTGGGTGGCTTTCTATTCCTTAGATACTTTTATATCCAATTCATAGATGCTCTCAAAATTATGTTGCTATTAGCACAGACAACTCTGTATTCACTGGATATAGCTGAGTTGTTTTCCCATCTTTATCCTCTTCAGTTCCATTTCTTCTTACTCTAGAAGACTCTCTGGGACTATGAGGTTAGAGTTCAAATATTATAGCTTTGTTATCTTTAATAGTGAAGAAGAAAAAAATTGTTATAATTTTGCAGATTTTTTCTATTTTTATTACTTTTGCTATCTTTCTTTCAGTTTTATCTACATATGTCCCCCTAACTGTGTCTCTTTCAGAAGTTTCTTTAAACTTGTTTACCCTTTCACCTGCTTTTTATTACTTTATATTGCTTATAGCCTTCCACTGTCTTCCTTTCTAAGATTGTGGTAAACTGGTATTTCTCTTGAATGTCAATATTTCTCTGTATAGTAAATAAATCAAATGTGTGTTGACTAAGGATGTTTTGGGGTTCTGCTAGACCTATTATGACAATTGATTTATATCACTTAAAGTTCTTATTAAGTTTACTGTTTTAACTAGCACCAACATAATTCTCTCCATCTTTCTCACATTTTCGACATTAATTACTCGTTTTAGTAGACCACATTGGAGTTGTTGCATGCCATATAGTTTTCTCATCTTTATTCCTCCTTCTAGATTTGTATTATACCAGTGGTGTGAATGTAAACAGAGGATGCTGGAACTACTCCTCTACCATTAACATAGTTTCCTGTCTATTCCTTGTGCCTTAGATATAATAGTTGCTTAATAAATGTTTGTTGAATTGAATTGATTTATCAAAGTCACACAGTAAAAGAAGTGAAAGCTGTACCCCTCACATTTTCCTTTCCTATAGATCAGTCTCCCATAAAGTACAGTATATAGAACAAATTCAATTGTTTTTTTAAGTATTTTGAGTCATCTTCCATTATTTTAGTAGAATTTATTGATTTTCTTTTGGACTTGTGATTTTGAAAGTTGAGTTCTTTAAATGTGAATTTGGTCTAAAAAAAATAAACCAAGAACATTTTTTCTGTTGAAATATACCTTAATTTTCATGTGAAAGCTAACAGAGAAATGAAATTTGAATTACCAAAATCCGTTTTTCAATTAGTTTCTTTTGTAGTATATCTTTCCCTTTAAGTGTAATTTATTTATATTCTTTTATTGTCATAATTACTTATATTAACAATATACTGTTGGGCAAATTTTTTAATCAATAAATATTTTGAACATGTGGATCAATAGTCAACTCTTTTTCGAAAAAGACTCAAAATGATTTTCTGTGTCCTAGTGATTTTATAAATGTGAAATAGCAGATAGTTCAAATGCTTACAAAAATATTTGTGCAGTTAGGGCCATTCAGATGTTTTCAGGAACATATGTTTGGCTGAAATAAAGTAGCCTGTGCAAATATTTTGCAAATATTTTGGCTGTATCCTCTATGATGTTTGCTTATGTATAGTGGCTTCAGTTTCAGGACATCGTTTGTTACTTCTGAGGGAATATTTATTACATATGTGTTTGTGCTATATATTGCATAGAGTTTCAGGCTAGACACTGATTCCATGTATGGTGAGTTCCACATCTGGATTTGAATGAGTGAAGATTTCTAGCAAAGGTCCTTGTTTAGTGTAATGAGGATCAGCAGAGGATTATGGTAGGATAACCAAAATATGGTGGGGATAACCAAAGAAGGTGCCAGAATTTCCTGTAGCACCAACCTGCAGTTTGCTTTCTCCCCTTCCCTACCATGGCATTCTGCCAAGTGACAGCAGTCTCATTCTAGTGCTCACTTCCTTCCTCAGTGACCCTTCCCCTCCCCACTACTCAACTTCAATTCTGGCTTACCCTGCGACATCAAATTCCTTCGGTATCATAGTAACTTTGAAGTGTCGTAGATGCATTCTTCCCTTCTCCCAACAGCTATATAATAAGCTCTTCCTCCCTTGCCTCATACACAAAACTGCCTAATTGCAGCTCTGTGAATGAGAGGGTTCGAGAGATAATACACAAGATCATAGATTTAGAAAATGAAGGAACCTTAAAAATCATCTAGTCTAACCACTGTTTTTTCCAGATGAAGAAATTGAGACTCAAAGAGGGAAAATGAATTGACCAGTGTCATAAAGTTGGCAAGTCAAAGAGTGATAAAGGAGTAAGATTGACCCCCTTGTCTTCTAACTTCAAATCCAGCACATTTCCTACTACATGAAGCTGTGATTATGATTTGAGATTTACTGTGGTAGATTCACAATCTCTCAGTCAAAAAAAAATCCTCCTTTTTTTAATTCAGTGTGGGGGGGGGCTATAAAAAAATCAAGAGAAACATTTTTAAATCTGAAAGCACTATAAAAGATCTTATGATTTTAGAGCTAAGATAATCATTTTTTATTTTAATAATGAGGGAAACAGAGATCAAGAGCAATAGTGCGAGTTACCCTATGACACAACAACTGGTGGACTAAATTGCTATTAGAAACCCAGTGCTTCTCACACCTAGGCCAATGCTATTCCACTGACATCACATTGCCTCTCATAGCCTAGGTTGGATCTGAATTCATAATCCCTGATTTAGGAAACCAATCTCTTTATCCATTATAACAAACAGAAACTGCAACACTACCTGGAATTTCCTTTCTAAAAGTTAAGCCTAGTTTCATCTGATTCACACTGAAATCCTACAGACAATGAGATAAATAATTGCAATGAATATTGAGTTATATACTTATGGTATGTTCTTGATAGGAAGTAGCAGGTAAATCATTTCATCTCTCTTGAGTATAGGTTTCTTGACTATAGAATGGGAATTACATTATTTGCACTCCACACACAGACACACAGACACACTACACACACAGACACACAGACACACAGACACAGACACACACACACACACACACATATATACACATGTATGTATGGCTATTGGGTGAAAAACATTTTGCAAACTGTAAAGAGCTACATAGATGTGAGCTACTAATTTTTTATTGCTGTCTTTGCATACATGGTAATAGCAATAACATTATTAGTAATTTACTGTATTGTTTTATTAGCAATATTATATTAGTATTATAATTACTATATTATTGCCATATACTATAACTACTATATTAGTAATATAATGTTAATGTTAATAATATTACCATTAGTAGTTTACTATATAATACTACATTAGTAATAGTTATAATAGTAATATTACTACTATTAGTAATCTACTCTATTCATAATGCCATATTAGTATTATGATTACTAAATTAGTAATATGAGTAATAATAAATAATAGCAATGATAGCTAGCATTTATATTTTTATTACAAATAATATCAATTTATAACAAATATTACCAAATATCTCATTTCATCCTTACAACAACCCTGGAAAGTGCATGCTGTTACTATTCCTATTTTACAGATGAGAAAATTGACTTGCCCAGAATTGCATGGCTAGTAAATGTTTGAAGGTTGGATTTTCATTCAGATCTTCCTGACCAGGTACCGTACCCTATTCATTTGTTTCATTTTATATACTCCAACAAATCATTACTTTAGTGCTTATTTGTATCATGAAGCATCTGGGTTTTAAAAGACTGTGTTAGCAGAGTTTGATCTTTGGTTGGTCTTTCTGAACTAGAATGGCTTGGAGTATAGTTGAGCCTGGTGATACTCAGTATCTATGGTTTGAAGATCAGCTTAGCTAAGTTTAAAACAGTCTTCATCAAAAGGTTGAACATCCCATGAAGAATACTTTGACTATAGCAATACATGAAGTATCACCTACTAGGGTTCATAGATATTTTCATTTCCATCTGTAAACACAATACTCTTGCTAACAAAATCATTGAGTTTTCTAAGGAACAAAGTAAAACACTATGTGTATATCCATGTATTTGTATATCCATATCTATCTATCTACACGCAGATTATATGTGTGTATACGTACATATATGTGTGTGTGTATAAATGTGTGTATGTGTGTATTCTGGATAATTGGCATGTGGGTAAAGAAAGATGTCTCCAGGACTTTCCTATGGTTATTCACCCTTCGTTTTTTAACCCCTTCTTCCTGGCCTAGATTTGTCCTAGTCTGAAGGATATTAATGTAACACCTGAAGGGACTGGTTATTTAGTTAGACTGAACTTCTTTTATGTAACATCTGCATTAATCATATTGCTTTCTCTTATGAAAATATCTAAAACATCTATCCATTTGGTATTTGAAGTGAATCTGACAACACTGTGTGTGAAATTAAATAGCCATTCACAGACTGTTTCATAGACTATTATACTTTTTTAAAAAAAATGTGTAAATATAAAAAAGAAACATGGAGGATACTTGATAACATTTATAGCTGTGGCAAAATGGTGGGGAAGAAGACATAATGGCAGATTTCTCCTGAGCTGTGACTATAGCAGTGTGTTTAATATCTTGGATCTTCATGGTCAATGAGCACCACCTCAGAGTATATATTTCAGTGAAGTATATATTTCTTTTTTCTCTGAAAGTCTAAAAAGGCACCCAAGCAAAACATCAGTGTCTAAGTTTAGGTTAGATAGAACTGGTGCCTTGAAAATGGCAGTGGAAGGTCATAATTGGTTTGAAACAAACAAATCAGATGCATCAAAAAAGTCTACCTCTAAGTTTAAGTTCATGAGCCAGATAGTGGGGGCATGAAAGAAGGCTAGGGAAAGAAGGAAGAAGGGTAATGACAAAAGGAAATACAAAGTGGAGTGACATTATTGAGTCAGTGTACAAGAGACTGCTTAGTCAAATAGAGGATATGAATGTTATTTTCCTGCTACAGATCGTGAAAAAGTGTAGAGAGATAAGATATAG
>JAJHZJ010000266.1:12245371-12290371 GCA_023548195.1 Bettongia penicillata ogilbyi | reverse complement strand
AACTTACTCTGAACAGTAATTGTATGCCTTGTAAAAGCTATGAAAAGTTGCACACAGATGCATTTTACAAAGACCTAGAGGGATGTTCACACTTCTTGGCAGGTGTGTAAGCCCCTGGCTCTGTCTATCTAGAGATAAGGGTGACAAAGGTGGATCAGGTGGTCTTGAATATGTCTTTATTACATGAATTTAAACATTATCTCCACATCTGTATGGCTTGGCAGCAAGCTGTAAATGTGTTTCTATCATTTTAGCTCTCCAAGTGCTGCTATCTTCCCATAAGCCATAATGAATCTCACAGTCAAACATTGCATGGGGTGCAATCTTCTGAACACCTGCACTCTTCAAATCCTGCCTTTGACTTGAGGGATAGTGTTTTCTCATTTCATTGGTACTGCATTAGAAGGTCTGGGCTTAATTGTGACCTGGAAAGATTCAATAGAGAAAAAAACCAAAAGGATAAAAAAACATAAAGAAACTTCAGCCTGTTAATCTGATGTACTAGTACATTCTTCAGAATGATAATGATTTGAGGAAAGTCAATCAAAAGCAGAGGAAAATGAGGATCACATTTGGACACTACTTTCTGCAGGAAAACATTTTCATTATTTGAATGTCTCCGGTAATTATCATAATAACCTTGAGTTTACTCCAGTAACAAATCAATTGCAACAAAGCTGAACAATGGGCTCTAGGTAGAACTCTTTGCCTATAAAATGTTCCTGTCAAAGCAATCAAAACACAGTGCCAACACACTGCCAATGTCAAAGAATAGAGAACTGAAAGACTGGTGTGGCCTGGAAGTCTCTCTAAGAGCTTGTACATATTAAAAATCAGATGCTAAGGTACTACTCAGTCCAACTAAGGGTTTTGCTGGCTGGTTATTTCTAATACTCAAAAAATCCTGGAATCTCAGGGTTACAAGAGCTCAGAAGTCAACTACTGCATGCATTCCCAAAACAAAAACTTCTTCTCTATGACAAGCAATCATATATTGATTGGAAACCAGCCTGTAGCACTTGGGGATAGCAGGAAGATTTTCCTAACATTTAGTTAAACCTGCCTCTTTAAAACTTCCATTCATTACTCCTACCTTGACCCTTTGGGACCAAGCAGAACAAATCTAATTCCTTTTTTGTGTGTCATTCCTCCAATTAACTATCATATCTTCCCTGAGTACTTTTGTTTTCTTTAGGCTGAACAACATCAATTTTTTCAGGCAATCCTCATATGATGTGATCTCAAGACTCTTCACCACTGTGGGTAGCCTCTTTTGGGTGTTCTCCAACTTATCATTGTCCTCTTTAAAATGTAGTGCCCAAACTAAACCCAATATCCCCAATGTAGCTTGAATAAAGTACAGGAGAAAATGGGGCTAATGTCGTGGATGCTGTTCCTTTTACAATGCAACACAAGATCACATTAGCTTTCTTAGTGCCATGTCATGCTGTTGAACTAGGATAGTATATGGAGAAAAGAACATAAAGAACCTTAAACCCTCTGGTACTTGCAATGGCAAGGGATGCTATCATGCTACCAAAGAGCATCTCACAATGAAAGTGGCTAAAAAGGAGAATTTTAAGTCAAAAGCAGACCTGGGAGAATGAGTTTGAGAAAGTAATTACATGCCACAGAAGAAACCATTTCAGGCATTAAAGGCATTCGGTTTTCTCTCTTCTCAAAAATTCCAAAGGTGAGGGATGATTGTGCATGCTTCTCTGCTTTATTCAGTTCATCATCTCTTAACCGAATTATTGCAAGTCTACTAATTGATCTCCCTGACTCCAGTCTCTCCTCTGTAATCCAACATATATACAGCTACCAAACAGATATTCTCAAAACGCGTATCTGATTGTATCAATCCCCTACTTAAAGATGATAGCTCCCTCTTGCCTCTAGAGTCAAATATAGAATCTTGCCTCTTGATCTTCAAAAATCTTCCACAATATGGCTCCCACCTACCTTTCCAGTCTCCCTATTTTGTGTTATTTCCCTTCATGCACTCCCCCATTCCAATCAAATTCATCTGCTAGCTATTCCTCATATATAACACTGCACCTCTTGCTTCCTTATATTTGAACAGGTCAGGAATGCATTCCCTTCTTAAACCCACCTTGTGAGATTTTTTATGCCCCTCAAGGCACAGCTCAGTTGCTACCTCCTTCTTGAGGCCCTTCCTGGTACCTCAAGTTGTTAATAATACTCTCTTCCTTTGAAGTCATTTTCTTTTAATTTCTTTATGATTTGCATTTACTCATTGCTATATATGTTGTAGCTTATGGTAGGAAGTTATCTGTGTGCCTTTTACATTGAGCCAGCAGAATATAAATTATCAGAGACTAAGACATTTTTATTGTTGAATGCCCAGTGCATATCATGGTAGTATGCAAATCATTTTTAAGGATGAAGATGACGTGTATTATTGGACTTGCAGTTCATTAATAGTATTTTTAAAGTAAACTGCTTGATGTTTAGTCATACCATAACCATTTTATAATTGTGAAGGTAGTTTTTTTTTTTGCCTCAAATGCTATACTTTACATTTATCCCTATTAAAGTTCATCTCATCAGATATTTTGCAGCACTCTGGCCTGTTGAGACTTTTTTTGGTCCAAACTCTGAAATCCATGTTAAAAATTTAATTCACCTTTACAACATCTGCAGATTTGATAAAAATGATATCTAAACATTTTTCAAAGTCAACAAAGAGGGTCAATCACAGATATCTGGGACACTGCACTAGAGACTTCTTTCCAAGATGTCATCAAATCTTTAAGTGTCACACGAATCATCCCACCAGTTCCAAATTACAACTATGTAATATTTTCTAACCCACATTTGTGCATCTTTTTAGTAAGAATAGCATGAAAGAAATTTTCAAATTCTTTATATTATACAGGTAAATTATGTTTCTAACATTTCCATAATCTACTATTCTAATAACACTCTTAACAGAGCCATAACTGGCATGCTAAAACCTAAGCCCAACGCTTAAAAAAATATGTATCTGGAGCTAATAGCATGAGAAGTGTTCTCAGATCAACTTTTAAAGTAAATTTAGTTTTCTGCTTATGGGAGAGAACTCAGCTGTTGGGGCACAAGGTCCCATGAGAAACAAATGTCCAAAGATGCTCTGAGGATGCGTTTGGAAAAAGAAAAGGTCTCTAAGGGAAGTAATGGGGGAAATAATGAGAGTAAGAATAAAAGAAAAATAGCACTTCTATGCCTCAAATTATACCATAAAGCAGTAATTATCAAAGCCATTTTCTACTAGTTACAAAAATAGAGGAGCTGATCATTGGAAAAGACTAGATAAGGAAGATGCAGAAACAATATAATTCACTAACCCTCTGTTGACAGAAAATTTCCCTCACCCTCTGTTGAAGAGAAACAAACTGGCAAAACTGGAAAGTAGTTTGGCAGGGGAAGGTTTAGACCAATATCTCACAGCATATATACCATAATAAATTCAAAATGGAAACATAATCTGAATATTAAAGGCCACATTACAGAAATATTAGAGGAGAACCAGATCAAAAACAACTCATCCCCCCACCTGCTCCGTTCCTGAAAGTCTCTGCAGAAAGCCCCTGAGGGCCCAAGATTAGGAGGCGGCCCTGCCCCCACCCCTGCGCCAGAACTAAAGCTTGCCGCGGGAAAGCGCATTTGAATCTCAGAGGCCAAGCACTAGCTGGGCGGATCCAGGCGGGGGTGGAAAGGAATCTCAGAAGTCAAGTAACTGGCTGCGAAAATGCCTAGAAAGGGGAAGAAAAATAAGACTTTAGAGAGTTTTTTCCAACAAATGCAAATGATCCCGACCTTCGGATCTGATGGGGAGGACGAGAACGTATTTTTCCCATCAGGGAAAGATGTGGAGGGCGGGGCCTCAGTACCCCAGACACCCCAGGGGGGTGTTGGGTGGACTCAGGCCTTGGAAGAGCTTAAAAAGGATTTTGAAAAGCAAGTTAGACAGGTGGAGGAAAGACTGGGAAGAGAAATGATAAAGATGCAAGAAGAGTATGAAAAAAAGGTCAATATCTTGGTAAAGGAGACCCAAAAAAATGCTGAGGAAATTAACACCTTGAAAAATAGGCTCACTCAATTGGCAAAAGAGGTTCAAAAAGCCAATGAGGAGAAGAATGCATTCAAAAGCAGAATGAGCCAAATGGAAAAAGAGGCTCAAAAGCTCACTGAATTTAATAGTTCTCTCAAAATTAGAATGGAACAGATGGAGTCTAATGACTTTATGAGAAACCAAGAAATCACCAAACAAAACCAAAAGAACGATAAAATGGAAGAGAATGTGAAATATCTCATGGGAAAAACAACTGACCTGGAAAATAGATCCAGGAGAGACAACTTAAAAATTATGGGACTACCTGAAAGCCATGATCAAAAAAAGAGCCTAGACATCGTCTTGCATGAAATTATCAAGGAAAACTGCCCTGACATTCTAGGACCAGAGGGCAAAATAAGTATTGAAAGAATCCATCGATCACCACCTGAAAGAGATCCAAAAAGAGAAACTCCTAG
Source organism: Bettongia penicillata ogilbyi (assembly GCA_023548195.1). NCBI lineage: Eukaryota > Metazoa > Chordata > Mammalia > Diprotodontia > Potoroidae > Bettongia > Bettongia penicillata. The sequence continues at coordinate 12,285,838 of JAJHZJ010000266.1, read as the reverse complement.
GAACATTGTGGCCAAATTCCAGAACTCCCAGCTCAAGGAAAAAATCTTGCAAGCAGCTAGAAAGAAACAATTCCAGTACTGTGGAAATACAATCAGGATAACCCAAGATCTAGCAGCTTCTACATTAAGGGATCGAAGGGCGTGGAATAGGATATTCCAGAAGGCAAAGGAACTAGGACTGAAACCAAGAATCACCTACCCAGCTAAACTGAGTATAATACTTCAAGGGAAAATATGGTCTTTCAATGAAACAGAGGACTTTCAATCATTCTTGATGAAAAAACCAGAGCTGAAAAGAAAATTTGACTTTCAAACACAAGAATGAGAGGAAGCATGCAAAAGTAAACAGCAAGGAGAAGTATTAAGGGACTTACCAGAAATGAACTGTTTGCATTCATACATGGAAGGACAATATTTCTAACTCTTAAAACTTTTCAGTATCTGGGTGGTTGGTGGGACCACACATACACATGTACACGCATGCACACACATACACACATGCATTCACATGCAGAGACAGAGAGCACAGATTGAACTGAATAGGATGGGACCATACCTTAAAAGAAATTAAGGTAAATGGTGAGAGAGAAATGTAGTGAGAGGAAAGAGGGGGAAATGGAAGGGGGTAACTATATGTCATTTAAGAGGCAAGTAGGAGATGTTTTTAGTGGAGGGAAAAAGAGGAGAGCTGAGGAAAAAAACAAACAAACAAACAAACAAAAGTTTACCCTCATCACATTTGACTAAACGAAGGAGTGAAATGCACACTCATTTTGGTATGAAAACCTATCTTACAGTATAAGAAAGCGGGGGAGAAGGAGATATTGGGGGGGGGATGATGGAAGGGAGGGCAAAGGGAGGAGGGAGTAATTGAAAGTTAACACTTGGGGAGGGACAGGATCAAAGGACAGAAGAGAAACAATGAGGGGCAGGTTAGGAGGGATGGCAATTCAGTTAGTCTTACACAACGCGACTATCAGGAAGGTCATTTGCAAAGCTACACAGATATGGCCTATAATGAATTGCCTGCCGTACCAAAGGGAATGGGTGGGGAGGGAGGGAGGGATGGGGAGAATTTGGAACTCAAAGTTTTAGGAACAATTGTTTAGTATTGTTGTTGCAACTAGGAAAGAAGACATACAGTTAATGAGGAATAGAAAGTCATCTGGCCCTACAGGAGAAAAGAGAAGATAGAGACAAGGGAAGGGAGGGATGACAGAAGAGAGGACAGATTGGAGATAGGGAAAATTAGATTGCTTGGGGTATTGGGGTGGGGGGAGGGGAGAAAAGGGGAGAAAATTTGGAACCCAAAAATTTGTGAAAATGAATGTAAAAAGCTAATTAAATAAATAAATAAAGAATTAAAAAAAAAAACAACTCACAATATTGGTCGAACAGGGTGAACACTTAAAGTTTTGAATCTCTATAAATGGAAAGATGGTGGTATCTGTCACTGAAACAAGGAAATTTGAGTAATATGCATTTAGTTTTTATGTTAAGTTTGATATTCTTATGGGACATCCAGCTGAAATTCAGCCAGCAGTTAATAAAGTGAGATTGGGATTCAAGAGAGAGGTTAGGGCTGGATATGTAAATGTTTGAATCATCTGCATATATAATAAATGAACATTGTGGGAGTTTGCAAGATCCCAAAGGGAGAGAGAGAAGAAATAGAAAAGATGAGATCTCATTCAGGTCAGAGTCTTTGAGGAGAGTCACACATAGTGGGTAGGAGAAAAGGATAATTTGTCATAGGAGACAAAACTCATGTCTGTCCTCTTAATAGTCACTTAATTGATTAGTGTTGAGGAGGAACTTTCCCATTTTAGATGTAAGTACAGAATTGTCATTGGTTCAAATGATCCAATCAGACTGCCTTTCTTCAATTTCTTTTTGTTTGATGATTTCAAAGATATTGCCCATTTAAGTTTTTTTTTTTTTCTTGTCTGAATGAAGAAAAAAATCAAAATGGTCCTGGCTTACCCGCTCCTAACTGAAGTCTTCACTCTGGGAGCTCATTTCTCCCTGCTCCAGGCTCTGGACTCCAAGTTCCATGTGGCTATGGTAGCATCTGTCATTGTCTTGACAATGGACGACATATTGGAAGTCACAAATTCTTATAAAAGTTCATCTCTTTTTTTATGGGATAAGGTTCCTTGGTATATAATTTGTCTTTTCCTGTTTTTTAAAAATAATATTTTCTCTTTGACCTAGTGACTCCTGAGCTTGATAATCGACCATCCACATGAGTTAAACTTTACATTACTCTCTAGCAACGACCTGAGTATTCTTTTAATCTATATTTTGTCATCTAGACATAATACTTCAATGAAGTTTCCTTTTATTCTTTCCCAAAATGTATGATATAGGTTTTTTATTTTATGTTCTTCTAGGAGGTTGATGATTTTTATGTTATCTAACCAGATATTTACTTGCCAAAGTGTTTTGCTTTGTTTTGTTTTTGGAAGATGTCATTGGTTTCCACTTTGCTGTCTTTTGTCTTTGCTCTAACATTTCTTGTTGTATCATCACATTTTTGAATTTCATTTATTCTATTCTTTTTGATGAGGCACCCTCTCCTCATAAATGAAATTTTTCTGTTTTCAATATCAACTGTCATTTCTATTTTCAAGGATTTTCTTTTTAAATTATAAATTTTAGTTGAATTTCTTGTCTTTTGCTTTAGCTCTTCCTTTCACTCTCAGGATTATTGTGACCTTTCAATTCTCTTGTCTTGGTTTTAATTATGGTTTACCAACTTAGTTTTTTTCCTTGTAGAGTTTATCCTACAATTCCCATATCCCATAGGTTTTTCTTCAATATGTTGAGTATATTTTTAGTCTCCCCATTTTATTTTTCTTTATTGGCTTTCTTTTATCATTTCCCCACCACTATGGTGATTTCAGTTGTTGCTGGTGTTATTTTATTTTGATCTATTTTTATTTCTAGCTATTTTGGGGTGCTGAATTGATACCCAGATTCTCACTTAGCCTTCTTGCTGGAAGTCTCTCCCCTCTTGTTCCAGATAGTTTTGGAGCAGATCCAGCATACGTGGGCCTCTCCTTTATCCAAGACCATCTGCCCTTTTCTGTCTAGACAATTGGGGCTAGGCAAATTCACAAAATTCTACCAGTGGAGTAATGGGAGATTCTGGCTGACTCACTGCCAAGGGGAGACTCCAAGAGACAATGACAGATGCTACCGCAGCCACATGGAACTTGGAGTCCAGAGCCTGGAGCAGGGAGAAATGAGCCCCCAGAGTGAAGGCTTCAGTTAGGAGTGGGTAAGCCAGGACCATTCTGATTCTTGTTGTTGATGATGAGGTTTTATTTTATCTCCATTAAAATTACCTTATTTTGCATTTTTTTCCTCTTTCTTGTAATTTTTTACTTTTAAAATTTATTTTATACATTTCTTGATGTCTTTGAGGTGATGTGAAAGAGTCAGACAGACTTAAATGAACCAACTTGCCAAAGCACCTTTGCATATACGATCTTGTTTGTTTTGGTACCTCAATTTCTTCATCCATAAAATGCTGGATTTGGACTAGATGATCTCTAAATTTCTTTCCAGCTCTGAATCTGGGATGCTCAAACCTTCACAACAACTTATAAATAAGCCAATATTTAGCTGTTACTGTTATCATCTAATGCTTCCACATTTGATCAAATCCCTTTCAGGACTCACATGAGATTATGAGAAGGTCACAGGATGTATTTATTGTTAGCACTACTATCTCAATGAGTAAGCAAGGATACTTAATTGTCAAAGTCTTCTAAATTTGTTAACCCAGGTAGATATGTGAAACAACAAGATAAAACACTGCACAATTCCTGAATCAGTATTTTACCTTTAATTTAGATTAATTCTTTCCATCAAAGCCCATTTTTTTCTAGTAAGTCAAACTAGGGAATGGACCCTTTTTACTGATATTTCTCTTATTCAATAAATAGCAATAAGGAGCACCTACCATAATTTCACAAAACCTGACTGAGGGAACGAAGAGTTCTTGATATCTTGAACTCACAAGGTTGTTTCCAAGGCTGGAATCATCCATTTCAGAATTGCTATTTGGTTATGAAAGAAAAATAATACAGAAAGGGTAGCCATAACCTTGATTATGTCAAGGTAACTTGGGTTCGCCTGGATAAACCCATATAATAGTAGACATAAGTCAGCAGCACTCACTATTTCTGCTGGGTTGAGGGAGGGTTATTATCAGAGAAAGTTCCAAAGAGAGTTACCAACCTGGACACAGAGTAAGCCCCAAAGAGGTGTAGTCATTCCTTTGATGATCTAATGAATGAGTAAATTTTTCTGGATCAGCTCTGATGGAGCTTTGATGGAGCCCTTCCCAAGTCATTCATGAGGAAGGGCACTGAGGGACCACTTAGGGGTTGCCGTTTCATCCCAAAATGCCAAGTTCTTCACAGAACATATGTGGCTCATAAAAAATAACCTGAGGTACTGCAGATCATAGGGCATGGAAGCCTAAAACATTATTATATATACGCAGGAACACATCATACATTATACAATGAATATCTATTGAATACCTATCATGCATCTGGTATCACAGGAATCTAGAATAAAGACATACTAGATGAAATGTATGCTAAAAGCAAAAAACTAAAAACAATACATACAAACCAATGCAAATGCATAAGTGAAAAATCTTGGTAAGTTATGAATCAACTTTGGTATTGATTCAAAAACTTTTCCTTTTCTTTCATTTATGTAGACTACATTTTCAAGATTGTGTTTTCTAACTAACAAGCAAATCAGAACTTGTCATGTGCAAATCTTGTGAGATTATAAGACCAGTCAAAGCTATAATTAGCATCAAAAGACTGTGACCAACGGGAGTAAAAATAAAAATTCTATGGAAAGGAAATTTTAAAATTCCCCCAAGCAAGCCAGAAGTGGTCAAAACATGAGATTCACAAATTTCAACTCCCCCTGACCTTTGTGATCAGTTGTCCAGAAAAATATGAAGTTGATAGAAATCTCTCACTGACTTCTACTGTTGCTACAAAGCAGGTATCTATATAGAAATGCAGAGAGACCAGCACACTGAGTTCTGAACAAGAGAAAATGTCCATTGGGAGCAAGAAAAAGAGATGTTAGGAAGAGAAAACATAAGTGAGAGGAGAATGAATGGGCTAGGGATTCTAGGAAAGAAAATAAGCTAAAATGTTATCCTTACCATTTCATCAATAATCTCTTTTTCCCCCTTTACTCTCCCAGGCAGAAGAGAGGCTCCAGTGCTATATTTAACCTTTATTCTAGCCTTGTATGTAATGCTCTGAAGTCATTTTCACATTTCAAGTACAACTTACACCACCCTCTTTCATCACAGCCAAATGAGCAAAACTCCTTTTAAGAATTTCCTTAGATGGCTAGGTTGGTTGGACAAGGGGGAATTCTGACCTGTTTGTCATTTATCAAGTCTTCTTCTATCTGCATCCAAAAATGAGGGTACTAGTTCCCACAGGGATCATTACATGTACATGATCTCTCATTACTTAACTAATGAATTCTGTTGAGATCATAGCCCATCAGGGTGTGGTTAGTGCAGACCCAGGGTGTGAAGGTTTGAAGGAAGAAAATTCAGGAAGTGGTGTCAATGACTCAATGAATTACACTTCTCCTTTTGATTCAATAATAGGACCATGTTTCAGAGCAAAGGAACAGCAATGGAGTTAGACGGGCTGTGTTTCAGAACAGATAAGTGACCATGTGTGGCTTATCAGAAAGGACAAGGTGTTATTTCTTTCTAATCTCTATCTTTTTTATTTAAAAAAAGTGGTGTTATTCTAACTACTGTTACATATTGCCCTATAATAGTCATGAAAAATGAAATTATTTGAGGAAATTAAGTGACTTTTTTAATATAAATAATAGTTGATTCTTTCTGGATGGATAGTCAATACATATTGCAGCATACTTAGGACAGACCTAGCTTTATGATTTTGTTGACCAGTTTGTCAATGTCCCTCTGGCTGTAACCTACAAAAGTTATGTTCTGGTAAGAGGAAATTGAAACCTTTCTTAATTCAGGCATAACGTGCCTATTAATGCAAACAGATCTCCTTAACTCCTGTGGCAGCTATATACACTCATGGCTCATACCACTACTTTGTAAGATCCTTTTTATTTATCAAAGTATACATTTCCACTACTATATTTTCAGTTGTATGTCTCATTTCACCAATAAGTTATATCTATGAGGTTGTTTTCCTTGTGTTAAAATTTCATATTTCACTTCATTTATTATCTTTTCTTTTTTTAATTAAATATAAAGTATTGTTCTCAACTCTTATCTTAGTTTACCTAATCCATGCTTGTTGAAATAATTACTTCATCCTGTGAATTACTAAAGCCTATCCACTGTTATTCTTCATATCTAATAAGTTTCTGGAAAGGCCCTTATCATGTTTAGGGGGCCACTTAAAACAACCTTATGGGTAAACATGGACAAAAGTCAGACAGGACAGGGAGGTGTCATAGGTTGAGATATACCTCACTGGAGAGAATACTCACATTGCTGAGAGCGCAGATTAATAAGGATTTGGGATAGTGTCCTGGGCATCAGATTTTCTGGGCTATTATTTGGACAATCAGCACTATTTGTAAATATATTTTTAAAGTGACATTATTTTCCATATTTCCTTTTACTTTTTATTTTAAGGACAAGAGAGGCAGTTTGCCATAGTAGATGCTCTAGAGTTAGATCTCAGAAGACTTGGGTTCAAACGCTGCCTCTGATACTTAAGGCTGTGACAAGCCAGTTAATCTCTTTGAGCCACAGTTTCCTTATCTGAAAATTGAGGAGGTTGGACTAGATATCTTCTGAGATTTCTTCCAGTTCTAGATATAATAATACTAATAATTAATAATAATAGCTAACCTATATGTAGCACTTTAAGGTTTATAGAATGCTTTACAAATTTTTTTCTCATTTTATCCTCACAACAAACCTGGGTGGTATGCATTGTTATTATCTCCATTCCACAGATGAGAAAACTGAGGTAAACAGAGGCCAATTTTTGCTATATTACACCCTTTAAACATGTCTTTCATGATTCTTAGACCCACTTCCCTTCTCCCTCTATACTGTACCACCTGATGATTTCATCAGTTCCCATAGATTTAATTATCATCTCTATACTAATGATTCTCATATCTGCGTATGTTGTCCCAAATTTTTGCTCACCTCCAATCTTGCATCTCCCAGCTGCTTTTCCAGAATATTAACCTGGGTGTCCAGTAGGCTTATTATCATTCCCCCTAAACCCTTCCCTTCCATACCTTCTGCATTACTATAGAGGACAACACTATGCTCCCAGTCTGTCAGATTCACAACTGAGAGATCACCCTAGACTCCTCACTAACCTCCCACCCCTTAATATTTAATCTTTTACTAAGGTCTTTTGATCACTCCTTTGCAACTTCTCTTGAATATGCCCCTTCTCTCCCCTGACACTCTAACAACTCTAGTTCAGGCCTTGATCACCTCACACCTGGATGATTGCAATAGCCTGCTGGCAGGTGTGCCTGCCTTAGTTTTCTCCCCAGTATAATCCATCCTCCATTCAGTCACTAGTTATTTTCCTAAAGCCCTGGTCAGATTATGTCATCTTCCTACTCAGAAACACCAGAGACTCCCTGTTACATGAAGTATCAAATACAGAATGTTCCATCACACTAAGACCTTCATAACCTAGCTGCCTTCTACCTTTTCAGTCTTACACCTTACCTCTCAAGACATATTCTTCTACTCAATGATACTGGCCTCCTGGTTGTTCCATGAACAAGACACTCATGACTCTGGGTATTTTCTCTAGCTATCCCCCAAACCCAGAATGGTCTCCCTCCTCTGTTCTGCCTGGTGTCCTTCCTAGATTTCTTTTAGCTCTGGCTAAAATGCTGTCTTTTACTGTAAGCCTTCACCAACACCTCTTAATTCTAGTACTTTCCCTCTATTAATTATGTCCTATTTATCCTGTACCTAGCTTTCTTTGTATATATTTGTTTTCATGTTGTCTCCTCTTATTAGATTATAAACTCGCTGATGGTAGGGACTGTCTCTTGCCTCTTTTTTGTAGCCCTAGTCCTTAGCACAATGCCTCACACATAGAACATGCTTAACAAATATTTATTCATTGATTGACTTTCCAAAGGTTACACAACCAATGTAAATATCTGAGATGCGATGTAAATTCAGGTCTTTCTGAGAATAGGTCCAGTGTTCTATCCCTTGCACTGTCTAACTCCCTTATAGTATCTATGATCCTGTGATGAAGAACCAGGAAAAGAACTCAGTGTCTGTGTGGAAAAGGGATGCAGGAGGGAGATTCCTTCCATGATTATTTTTTATAGTAAATCTCTTGTCTCCATTCAGGTTATAAATTGCTTAAAGGCAGAGAGTATGTCTACTCAATAGTCTTGCTCACTTGTTAGTATTTAATCTCTCTGGTGTTAATTAAGGACCTTTGAAACCTACAGTAATTGAAACCTACAGAGACTAGGATAGTTTTCAGAATGTTGCTATTGGTATAATGGAAGAAGCCCTGCTCTAGGAATGGGGAACATGAGCTTAGTATGAACTTGAACATGACAAATTTTCAAACTTTGTTTCAGTTATAACTCTTCTTCATCTACCCCATTGCTTTGGCAGCAGCAGCCTGGTGGGGTGGAACCTTAAATGCCTAACCATGGTAACTAACAATCTCAGCCTCCATCGTGGTCTGGCACAAAAACTCAAAAGCTTTTCCCCATTGGTTAGTTATGAATGAGACTATAGTCTCTGCAGAGACTAGGAATGCTTCCTTGGCACAGACAAAACAATGTTGTAGTGAAACATTATGATGATGAATACGGGAAGAAATAATGAGTCCTCATAGTCAGTTTCATTGTTTGCCTGGACCATGTGTCAATCCAAATTTATAGCTGTTTATATGTTCTTCAGGTTATATATGTATGCAAAGAAGCACATCGGTAAGAATACAATGCATATATTCCCTAGACAAATAACCTGTCTGTACCCTATACCCATATCTTATAAGAAAATACTTATTTTATAGCATTTATGTTTAACTTGCAAAGGCAAGCAGGTATATTAATTTGAAGATTTTTAAAAATTAAATAAAATACATACAGATATTTTCTAGTCACTTTACACCATCCCTACTTAATTTTTAAGGTTTAGAAGATGGTATTAAATGTGACCTTGTGCATGTTTAGCATCACATATTTAGACCTGAAAGAAACCTTTGAAGAACATCTACATCCAATCCCCTCATTTCACAGATGAGGAAACGAAGATTAAGGGACTTGTCCAAGGTCACACAGGTAGTCAGAGCTCAATTGAAGCCATATCCCTTGGCTCCATGGGGAGCACTCTCTTACTGTATTGTGTGACATCCTTCCTCAGATTAAATCCTATTTACCAGAGAAGTATGCTGTCTAGCTCTCATACAAATTCAACACCATCTAAGACATAATACTAAGTTTTAGAATATACATTGGAAAAAAGAACTTGTGCTGTGAATGTAGAAGTGATTCTAATTTTACTATCTGTCTTCAGTGAATTAGCCACAAGATGAAGGAAGTGATTGCAAATCATAGTAGGAATGACTGTGATTGGGGGGAGGGAAATTTTGAAATAGAAAGGGATCCTAGAAAGGGGACCAGGATACCCTAGAGGGGACCATGTGGCATAGTGGGAAGACTGGATTTGAACTCACGGCATCAGGGCTGAAAACTTGACTCTCTCACTTATTCACTGTTTTCCTTTGGATAAGTTATTTCACCTCTATTAGATTTAATTTTCCCATCTTTAAAACAAAACAAGAAATACTAGTACTATCTATATCATAGGGTTGTTATAAGGATTAAATTAGATGATGGATAGAAAGTACTTTATTCCATTCCATTCAACAAGCCTTCATTAAGTTCCTACTCTGTGCTAGACTATCCTAGGTGTCCAAAGAAAAAAGAAGTGACTTAAAGGAGCTTACAGTCTATCAGAGAAAAATAGCATATACACAATAAGTACAACCAAAATATGTAGAGAAAAACAAGTAATTTGGTGGGGGCAGAGGAGAGTGCTCACTAACAAGTGGAGATATGTAGGATATCCTGAAAAAGGTAGCACTGCAAAGGTGCACTTGGGAAAGAAGTAAAGGATTCTGCAGGGTGAAGGTGAGGAGGGACAGCATTCCAGGCATGGGAGACAGCTTCTGCAAAGACATGGAGGCTGGAGATGTACGATTATGTACAGGAATGAGGCCAGTGTGATTGAAATTTAGAAAGAACGAGGGTGAGTTATGTAAGAGCATTTTGAAAAGATAAGTTAGAACCAGACGGAGAAAACCTTTCAAGACTGAAGAGTAAAGTTTGTGCTTTATCCTGCAAATAATAGCCACTTTTTGAACAAGGCAGTGAAATGGTCCAGCCTATATTTTAAGACTTTCGATGTTGCAGTTATGTATAGAATGAACTGAAAAGTATAGAGACTAGTGGAAGACAGATCAATTAAGAGACAGATCAACTATGGCAATAATAGAGGCAAAGATATTTATGAACAATGAGCTAGTTGTGTCTTCAGATATGCCAGCACACTCAGTCCTTGCTCTGTGTGCAATCGAGTTTACAGGTAAAAAGTAATAAAGGTCTGAACTAGGTGGTAGCTATGTGAAAGTCACTTATTAATTAGTGGTCAAACTTTTGCTACATTGTCAACAAGATATTTTCATTTGCTGAATTTATATCATTTAAAATCTTCATGGAAGTCTTACTCAATTCTGCATCATAATATGGAGGTGAAATTGGGTTCTCAAATGCTAAACTCGTTCTATCATCCAAGAATCAGCCCAATTTAGCATGGAAAGGCTAAATGACTAATCTGGCCTCTAAATATTAACTTACTTGATCATGACAGTCTATGAAATAAAGTAGAAATACGAAAAGACTCCATTCAACTGCTAATAGTTAATGCTGCAAAACACATGAAAAAGAGACAAAGGGCTCTAAGGATCACATAGTTTTATAATCTTCTATAAACACTGACTTAGCCCCTCTAAACGTGCTCTCTTTGTCTAATTAGCAAAGAATCAACATGCTACGGGAATCACTGAAACTCTAAGATGTCAAGAAGTCACAGTTAAACAGAAAGAAGGCACCAAGCTTCACCTCAGGAAAGCAAAAAAGCAGCTTGATAAAATTGGTTGTTTTGTGTGTCCAAAGGCATTAAGAAACATTTTTCATAGGAATTATGGTCATCTCCCCTTGTGGTGCTCAAGATGAACATAGGCAAAAAAGATGACCCTGAAGATAATTGCAGCTTATGTGTCAAAATCTGTCACAGAGAATAAGCAGGTAGAGAAATTCAATAGAACTCAGTAAAGTGCTCCAAATTAAGTTACCATAAATGCTAATACTTTGGGATTGATAAGCAAAAGTGACCATGAGGGAGAAAAAGCAAATATGTTGGAAACTGTTGCTCAGGATCAAGGAACAGAAGAGACTAGTGGTTTTGCAAATTATGGAAGCCTCATGCCTGTATATCATGAAGATTTTCTTAAGAATAGACTTAGGAGGTACTGGACATAGCAAATACAACATAATATTTAAAAAAAAAAAACAATTTGAATGACTCTATCTTACCAGGACCATCCATTGCATCAGTTGATTCAAGAGTTTTTCAAAATATTTTTGTAACTTTACTATGATGGCCTATAATTTCCCATATATGTGCAAATATATTTTAAATACAAATGATTACAAGGAGATATTATATGTTCACAGTGAAATGAACATTTTCATCCTATTGTCTCTAGCATAAGCAATTGCACTGTGTCAACTGATGTAACAAAGTTTTGAGATATTCTTAAACTTTGATCCTTCTATTAACAAATGGGAAATAATTAAGTTAATACCTGTAGGGTAGGTAATTGGGTACCATAATTACTATAGGGTAATTATTTTAATACTTGTAAGTAGGTTTTTTAATACCTATGTTATAATAATATCCCCATTTTAAAGAGGAGAAAAATGAAGTTGAGGACTTTGATTTCTCTGCAGTAATGAACAGGTAGCCATTAAAGCACTTATTAATTTTTTACTTATCTGTTAAAGGTCAGAGGTGAGCTTTTAATCCACCCTCCTGCAAGCCAGCAGCCCCTTAAACAAGTGAGTAGTCTTTGCAGCTCTGCAAGGCCCCAGCCCAGCAACTTCACCACTAGTGTAAGCCACCAGTCAGGTCTTGACCCCATTGTTGACCATTTGTGAAACCCTACCCTAGGGCTGGCCAGCAGTGAGACCCTGCCCCTGGGGCATAGCAGTAGAGAGACTCTGTTTCCATACCAACCCAGTAGCAGGGCCCTACCCCTGGAGCAGACCAGCAAGAAGATCCTTCCTCCAGGGCCAGCCACCAGAGTCTGTTACCATAGCAGCCCAGTGGCAAGGCCCCACTTCTGGAGTAGGCCAACAGCTAAACCTCAAACATAGGGGAGGTGCCACCCCCCAGCAAAAGCCAGAAAGGAAGTCTTCTGGAGAAAGCAAGCAGTAAGACCCAGAGCCCCAGCATAAAAAGCTTGACACATTGCAGGACCAGAGTCCAACTCTCACATAAAAACACCAAGTCACAAAAAAGGCAGAAAAAATGAGCCAAAAATAAAAAAATCTTGACTATAGATACTATGGTGATAAGGAGAATCAAGGGATAGACTTAGAAGAATACAATACCATCAAAATGATGACATGTGAAGCCTCAAAGAAAAATGTAATTCGATCTCACTCCCAAAAAGAATTCCTGGAAGAGCTTAAAAAGAATTTTAAAAAGCAAATTAGAGATGTAGAAGGAAAACTGGGAAAAGAAATGAGATTAATACAAAAGAATCATGAAAAAAGCATCAATAGCATGGGAAAAGATATACAAAAATTTACTGAGGAAAAAAACGATTCTCTAAAAAATAGAATTTACCAAATGGAAAAGGAAGCACAAAAGTTAATTGAAGAAAATAATTCTTTGAAAGAGATCCCAAAATAAAAACTCCCAGGAAATATCATAGCCAAATTCCAGAACTCACAGATCAAGGAGAAAGTATTGCAAACAGCCAAAAAGAAACCATTCAAATAATGTGAAACTACAGTCAGGATCACAGAGGATTTGGCAGTTACCACATTAAAGAATGTGGAGTGCTTGGAAGAGGTCTTGGAATATGACATGCCAGAAGGCAAAGGAGTTAGGATTACAACCGAGAATCACCTACCAAGCAAAATGGAATATAAACTTTCAGGGGGAAAATGTAAATTTAAGAAAATAGAGGACTTTCAAACATTTCTAATTAAAATACCAGACCTGAATAAAAAATTTGGCATCCAAACACAAGACTCTAGAAAAACAGAGTTAAAGAGAGAGAGAGGGGGGGAGAGACAGACAGACAGACAGAGAGAGAGAGAGAGAGAGAGAAAATATAAGAAATTCAATTAAGTTAAACTGTTCAGGGGAGGAGCCAAGATGGCGGAGTAGAAAGATTCACGTATGCTAGCTCCAAACCTACAGCCCATATATTTTCTATAAAAAGAACTCCCCACAAATTCTGGATCAGTGCAAGCTGCTCAGAAACACAGTGGAAGAGATTTCCGTTCCAGAGAGCCCTGGAAAGCCATCTCCAGGAGTCCATCGGGCTCTGGACGCAGAGCCCACCCCTGCACTACCCTGGCCGCGCAGTCCCAAGAGGAGCAGATCTGAGCAGGCTTCAGGGATGGAATATCCAGCGGCTGCGAAGGTCCCTCCACCCACAGGCACTCCAGGTCAGTGAGAGAGACTTCTGGGCTGGCCGAGAGGAGAGCGGGGTGTGTCCGTGACTGGGACCCCTCGGGAGGCAGCGGCAGAGGCAGAGGCAGCTGCGGCCGGAACTCCCTGAGCAGCAGGCAGGAGCTCAGGGCCATTACCGAAGATCTCTGCATAAACCCCCGGAGGGAACTGAGCCTGGGAGGTGGCCCTGCCCCCACCTGAGCCCCAGAACTTAAGTTCACATTGAATAGCAGCTGCTCCCAATGCAGAAAGCCCTGAGGCTAGGAAGCAGCATTTGAATCTCAGACCCCAAGCAATAGCTGGGTTGATCTGGAGGCAAGGGGGGTGTGGACAGGAATCTCAGAACTCAAGTAACTGGCTGGGAAAATAAGCCATAAGAAAAAAAGACCATAGAGAACTACTTTCTTGGGGAAGAGATGTTTCTTCCTCCTTTCATTTCTGATGAGGAAGAACAATGCTTGCCATCTGGGGAAGATGTGGAGGTCGGGGCCTCTGTATCCCAGACATCCAAGGTGGATGTCCAGTGGACTCAGGCCATGGAAGAGCTCAAAAAGGATTTTGAAAATCAAGTTAGACAGGTGGAGGAAAAACTGGAAAGAGAAATGAGGGAGATGCAGGAAAAGCATGAAAAATGGGTCAATACCTTGCTAAAGGAGACCCAAAAAAATGCTGAAGAAAGTAACACCTTGAAAAATAGACTAACTCAACTGGCAAAAGAGGTTCAAAAAGCCAATGAGGAGAAGAATGCTTTCAAAAGCAGAATTAGCCAAATGGAAAAAGAGGTTCAAAAGATCACTGAAGAGAATAGTTCTCTCAAAATTAGAATGGAACAGATGGAGGCTAATGACTTTCTGAGAAACCAAGAAATCACAAAACAAAACCAAAAGAATGAAAAAATGGAAGAGAATGTGAAATATCCCATTGGAAAAACAACTGATCTGGAAAATAGATCCAGGAGAGACAATTTAAAAATTATGGGATTATCAGAAAGCCATGATCAAAAAAAGAGCCTAGACATCATCTTTCATGAAATTATCAAGGAAAACTGCCCTGATATTCTAGAACCAGAGGCCAAAATAAGTATTGAAGGAATCCACCAATCACTGCCTGAAAGAGATCCAAAAAGAGAAACTCCTAGGAACATTGTGGCCAAATTCCAGAATTCCCAGGTCAAGGAGAAAATCTTGCAAGCAGCTAGAAAGAAACAATTCCAGTATTGTGGAAATACAATCAGGATAACACAAGATCTAGAAGCTTCTACATTAAGGGATCGAAGGGCGTGGAATAGGATATTCCAGAAGTCAAAGTTAAACTGTTCATTTTTCTATGTGATAAAGCAATATTTGTAACTCAATAACTTTATTACTATAAGAGCAAGTAGAAGGAATACGTGTAGACAGAGGGTGTGGACATAAAGTGACTTTAATTGGTTGATACAAAAAAAAACAAAGTAAAATAGCAAGAAAGAAAATTGCAAAGGAAGGAGGAGGTGGCTGAGGGAGATTGAATGGGATAAATTATTCCACATAAAATAGGAATGAAAGAGCTATTATGATGGAGGGGAAGATGGGTGAGGGAGCTCAAATCTTACTCTCACTAAAATTAGCTTAAAGAGAGAATAACATACATCCTTAGTAGGATATAGAAATCTATCTTGCCCTGTAAGGAAGTAAAAAGGGATGGAATTATGGAAGGAGAGAGAAAATGATAAAAGGGAAGGTGGTAATTAGAAATAGAACACTTGGGAGGAGGAGAGGGCTGAGGAGTAAAGGGGACATAAACAAGTGAAAAATAGGATGGAGGGCAATGCACAGTTTCACGATGATAAATGTGAATGGGATAAACTCACCCATAAAACAGAAGCAGATAGCAAAATGAATTAAAAACCAGAATCCTACAATATGTTGTTTACAAGAAAGAAATATGAAGAAGAAAGATACATATAGAGTAAAGGTAAGGGGCTGGAGCAGATCTATTATGCTATTTGGCTGAAGTAAAGGTAGCAATCATGATCTCAGACAAAGCAAAAGCAAAAATAGATCTAATTAAAAGAAATAAAGAAGGAAACTATAACTTGCTATAATTGTACCATAGATGGGTGCTTCTTAAACTGTGGGTCATGACTCCCAAAATTTGGCAACAGTAAAAAGGTTTCTGAATATGCAGTGACCAAAAATTCATTAAAAATCAAATGGGTAATGAATCTGAGGTGTTTCTGGCAGAATTTCCTGTGTAATGTCACAAAACTTCACAGCAGCCTTGTTTCTAAAAATAAAACATGCACTCTTTACATTGTGCATGCCATCAGATCATGCAATGCAAACAAATTTTTCCAAAATGAGAAAAGGGGTTCAAGTGGAAAAAGTTTAAGAAATGCTGCCATAGACAATGAAGTTATATTGATATTAAACATATATGCATTAAATACTATAGCATCTAATGGTATAGCATTGTTGAAGAAGTCAAATGAGTTACAGGAGGAAATAGATTAAAAAAAAGCTATAGAAGTGGGGGACCTCAACCTTCCCCTCTCAGAACTAGATAAATCAAACTAAAAAATAAACAAAAAAGAAGTTACAGATGTAAATAAAATTCTGGAAAAGTTAGTTAAGATAGATCTCTGGAGAAAATTGAATGGTAATGGAAGAGAATATACATTTTTCTCAGCAATACATGATATCTGCACAAAAATTGACCATATATTAGGACATAAAAACCTCACAACCAAATTCAGAAAAAGTAAGCATGTCCTTTAGGATCATGATGCAATTAAATATATATTCAATAATGGACACTGAAAAGAGAGCTTAAAATTAATTGGAAATTAAATTATATAATCCTAAAAAATAAGTGGGTCAAAGAACAAATAATATATATAATAATTTCATTAAAGTGAATGACAACAATGAGACAACACATCAAAATTTATAGGATGCAGTCAAAATAGTACTTGGGGGAAAATTTATATCTCTAAATGCTTACATTAATAAAATAGAGAAAAAGTAGATCAATAAATTGGGCATGCAACTAAGAAAAAAACAAGAAAAAGAAAAAATTAAAATCCCCAATTAAGCACCAAATTGAAAATCCTGAAAATTAAAGGAGAGATTAATAAAATTGAATGTAAGAAAACCATCGAACTAGAAAAACTAGAAGCTGGCTTTATTTTTTTTTAAAAAAATAAAACATATAAACCATTGGTTATTTTGATTTAAAAAAGGAAAGGAGAAAATCAAATTACTAGCATCAAAAATGAAAGGAGAGAATGTACCATCAATGAAGAGGAAATTAAGATAATTGTTATGAGCTATTTTGCCCAATTATATGCCAATAAGTTTGACAATCTAAATGAAATGGATGAATATCTCCAAAAATATAAAATACCCAGATTAGCAGAAGAAGAAACAAAATATTTAAATAGCCCAATCTTAGAAAAAGAAATTGAAAAAAATCATTAATGAACTTCCTAAGAAAAAAAATGCACAGGATGAGATGTATTCACAAGTGAATTCTACCAAATATTTAAAGAACAATTAATCCCAGTACTATGTAAACTATTTGGAAAAATAGTCAAAGAAATAGTCCTACCAAATTCCTTTTGCAACACAAATATAGTGCTGATACTCAAACCAGGAAGAACCAAAACAGAAATAGAAAATTATAGATGAATTTCCCTAGTAAATATTGTTGCAAAAATGTTAAATAAAATATTAACAAGGAGATTACAGCAATATTATTACAAGGATCACACACTATGACTAGGGAGGATTTATACCAGGAATGCAGGACTATATTAGGAAAACAATCAGCATAACTGACATATCACTAACAATATCAGCAGAAATCATATGATTATCCCAATAGATGCAGAAAAACTCTTCGACAATATACAGCACTCATTCCTATTAAAAAACACTTGAGAGCATAGGAATAAATGGAGCTTACCGTAAAATGATAAGTAATATTTATCTAAAAACATCAGCAAGTATTATTTGTAGTAGGAATAAGTTAGAACCCTTCCCAGTACAATCAGGAGTGAAGCAAGGATGCCCATTATTGCTTCTGTTATTTAATACTGTACTAGAAATGTTAGCTATAGCAATAAGAGAAGAAGAAGAAATTAAAGGAATAGAAAAGGCAATGAGGAAACAAAACTACCATCTTTGCAGATGTATAATGTTGTACTTAAAAAATCCTAGAGAATCAACTAAAAAAAGTACTTGAAATTATTAACAACTTTAGCAAAGTTTCAGGATCCAAAATAAACCCACATGAATTATCAACACATCTACATATTACCAAGAAAGACCAGCAACAAGAGGTAGAGAAATTCCACTTAAAATAACTGTAGACAATGTAAAATACTTGGGAGTCTCCCTGCCAAGGTAAACCTGGAACTATGTGAACCCAACTATAAAACATTTTTCACACAAATAAATTCAAATCGAAGCAATTAGAAAAATATTAATTGTTCATGGGTAGGCCAAGTCGGTATAATAAAAATGGCAATCCTACTGAAATTAAGTTATTTATTCAGTACCATACCAACCAAATTATCAAAAAATCATTTTATAGAACTAGAAAAAATAATTGCAAAATTAATCTGGAAGAGCTCAAGGATATCAGGGGGAACTAATGGGGGAAAAATGGGAAAGAAGGTGGTCTAGTTGTATCAGCTCTCAAACTGTATTACAAAGAGGTAATTATCAAAACAATTTGGTACTGGCTAAGAAATAGATTGAAGGATCAATGGAATAGATTAGATACAAATTAAATTATTATAAATGACCATATTAATCTAGTATATGATATACCCAAAGATTCAAGTTTTTGAAAAAAAACTCATTACTTGACAAATACTGCTAGGAAAACTAGAAAACAGTATGGCAGAAACTAGGTATAGACAAACACCTCACATTTTATACCATGATAAGGTCAAAATGGATACATGATTTATACCTAAAAGATGATACCTTAAACAAATTTAGAGAGCATGGAATAGTTTATCTATCAGATTTATGAGTAAGGGAAGAATTTAGGACCAAAGAAGATACCGAGAGAATTGCAAAAGGTAAAATTGATCATTTTGATTACATAAAATTAAAAAAAGGTTTTCATAAAACCAATGCAACCAAAATTATAAGGAAAACAGAAAACTGGAGAAAAAAACATTTTTGAAACAAATATCTCAAAGGCCTCATTTCTCAAGTATGTAGGGAATTAAGTCAAATTTATAAAAATGCACATCATTCCCCAATCGATAAATGTTCAAAGGATATGAAGAGGCAGTTTTCAGATGAAGAAATCAAGACTATCTTTAGTCATATGAAAAAAATGCTTTTACTCACTATTGATTAGAGAAATACAAATTAAAACAACCCTGAGGTAACACCTCGCACCCATCAGAGTGGCTTATATGACAAAAAAAGGGAAAATGTTGGGTATTGGAGGGGATGTGGTAAAACTGGGACACTAAAGCATTGTTGATGGAGTTTGTGAACTGATCTAATTATTCTGGAGGGCAATTTGGAATTATGCACAAAGGAAAACCAAACTGTGCATACTCTTTGATCCAGCAATACCACTGCTTGGCCTGTATCCCAAAGATATCCAAGAAAAGCAAAAGAAATGACCTATTTGTACAAAAATATTTATAGTTGCTCTTTTTGTGGTGGCTAAGAATTAGAAATCAAAAAGATGCTCACCAATTGGGGAATAGCTTAAAAAGCTGTGTTTTATGATTGTAATGGAATATTATTTTGCTATAAGAAGTGACTAGCAGTATGGTTTCAGAAAAACTTGGAAAGACATACATGAACTGATACACTGCAAAATAAACAGAACGAGGAGAACATTGTACACAACAGCAATATTGTTTGATGAAGAACTGTGAATGGCTTAGCTATTTTCAGCAATACAATGATCCAAGGCAATTCCAAATGACTCATGATAAAACACATTATCTGCCCCCAGAGAAAGAATTAATATTGATTGAATATAGACTGAAGTATAATATTTTTAACTTTTATTTGTTTAACTTTTGAGTCTTTTTATTCAAAATTACTAATATGGAAATGTTTTACATAATTACACATATATAACTTACATTTGCTTACTGTCTCAGAGAAGGGGGAGGGAAACAATTAATTTTAATAAAAATGTTTAAAAATTGAGGGGAAAAGGTAAGATTATTTGTGTACATATTTTGGAATATATATATATATACAAACATATACAAACACAGAAATCTATACATACACATATATAAGATAGCTAATACAACCTGGGATAATAGATACAATGTAAATTTGACTGTGATATACGTGTGTGTGTATACATAGATACACATACACATATGCACATACACATGTACATATATATACATGCAGATATATGAGGTTGTGGTTCCATCAATACAGTGTTATTCTAGATTTAGAAAGAATTCTATTAAAATTCAGCCTTGGACACTTAATAGCTGTGTGATCCAGAGCAAGTTATTTTGCCTCCATGTGCCTCAGTTTCCTTATCTGTAAAATGAGTATGATAATAGCACTTACCTCCCAAGATTGTTGTGAGGATAAAATATTTGTAAAGCATTTTTATAAACTTTGGAACACTATGTAAATGCTAGTTTTTATTGGTATTATTATTAGGCCATCTCAGCCTCAGAACAGTAAACTGAAACACTGAAAAATTAATTGGTTTGCCTTCAGTAACACATTAAATGTCAAAGATAGAATTTGAATCCAGTTCTTAATCCAAATTCAATACTCTATTAGTTATAACATTACATACATTATATTACATTACACCCTAACATTATATCTCTTTTCTGATACCATGAAACAGTTGTGTGTTGGATGAAGACGGTAGCTACTTTTTAACATGTACATAAGGTGATATCAAATATTCACAACTATACTGATGCCTGTAGTGCTGAGAACCATTAAAATAATTTTTTCACCCAGGGATTTCATTGGGACTTCTAAAGGGGGGTTGACAATCGTATGAGACACAGAAAAATTTTACTTAAATATCTGGATCTCAACACCTGTCTATGCACAGCTAATGAAAAAAAAAAAACAAAAAAAAAACTGTCAAGTGAAATTCAGAACTTGCATTAAAGATTGAGTTTTAAAATGCTAAAGCCAGAAAACTACAGAAGCAACCCCAAAGAAACAGAATTGAGAAAGAAGCCCATGCCACCTTGTGGGTATAGAGAGTATTTTAGCACCCTCTATCTCCAAGACTTTCCAGACAGAGTTTGACCACCAGAAAATCAATAGGAATATTCTTTGACACCAACTTTTTGGTGAGGCAAAAACACCAGTAAATGTTTCACAAAGTTAGAACTAGAGATACTTCTAAAAACAATACACATGATGAGCTCACAGAAATGAAGAAAAGAAACTAGATTTTTTATGTATATCTGGAGTACTGAGGCTTTTTGTTTGACCTTTAAATGAAAGGTTACCTTTTTCATTTTTTTAAGGGGGAAAAAAAGGATGAACTTCCAGTAAAAGATGCAGGGGTATTTTCTTCTCTTGTTTTCTGTAGTTTGGCTTCTCTCGTCTTTGACAGGTTGACAATTCCTGTGTGTCCAAAATAAGATGATTGTTAACCAAACAGCTCTTAACAGTAAAAGAAAGTAACAGCCCTAGGATCCCAATATCCTATCTTCTACGATAAACTGAATTTTTAACAGTCATGAAAATTTGCATCAGCTAACAGTTTAAAACAATGCTAGATTAATACTAAAACAAAACAAAACAAAGCCATTAGATTTGGGGTCAAAATTAATTTTCATAGAAATAGAAACTATTTCCCTTCTCCTGGTAATGTATTCAATTCAATTCAACAGACAAGGATCTAATCTGTGGAAAGAAGTATGCTAGCCTGAAAAGGGTTGAGGGTGGAGAAAGACACAAAGATAATTAAGTCAAGGTCTTCTCCTTCATGGACTTTACAATCTAGGAAGAGAGAAGAAGTCAAAAAAATCAAAAAGTTATGATATAAAAAGTCAATCAGGCAAAAGACATTTATCAAGGGCTTTCCAGATACCAGGTATCATGCTGAACTCTGCAGATACAAGGTAAGTCAAAAATCCCTGTTTTCAAGGAGCCCATAGTCTTGTGGGGAAAAAAAATGGAACATGAGAAAGGGTATCGTAAGAGAAAAAGTTCTCTTACTGGAGTCATATGACCTGAGTTGAATCCCAGCTCTGTGATCTACTATAAGAATAGTCAGTGTATTGGATGATGGAAATTGTAATAGAAACAGATGAAGGAATATTGGGTGCGTAGAATGAACAACTGATCAGATTGTGGGTCAAGAACTGATGATTCCAAGGTTGGACATCTGGGTTATAGACCACATCCCTGTTGGAATTAGAAATAATGGCAAGAAATAAAGCTTTTGGGAAAATAGATTTATTAATCTAAATAATAAATGATTAATCTAAAACAGACAAGACTTTTAAAAGGGGAAGGTTCTGTTTTTTTAGGAGTATATATAACATCATGAGTTTATTTTATTTTTTTTTGAGGAAGTTTTCTTCTCAAAGAATATTTCTTCTTGAAGTATAAGAATTGATTAATTCAGAATATATCACTGTAGACACTTCTCTAAATAAAATAAATAAAAAAGACACTTCTCTAATAAAAAAGAACTTTTATTTTACTTTATGATACAATAAGGACTTCGATAGTTTGACTGTGACTCTAACTGAGATCAAATAAGAAAGGAGCAGAGAAAAAAGGAAAACATTTTAGTCCTTCTGGCATATAACATAGAAAGTTTTTCTGTGTTTTTCTTTTGATGGCAGAGTTTGGGTGGAGTAAGCATTCAACACATGTTTCTTTAAATGGGAAAAAAATAATAGCAATAATCACTGCCATGTATATAGGGCTTACAACAACTCAGTGGGGTAGATAGTGTATCATTAACTTTGTTTTACTGATGTAATTGGAAGCCATTTTTTAAAGAGGTTAAGTGACTTGCTCAGCTAAGGGATAATAGTCATAGGATTCTAACCCAGGCTTCTCCTGACTTGAGAGTTCAGCCCTCTATCCAATTAATATGAAAAAAATGTACTCAAAGAATCAGTATCTAGACAATGATAACACAGACCAATAGTTTAACTATCTAATGTAATGATTAATTTTACAAAGGAATAAACTACACTCAATGTGTTTAGGTAACATGTTCAGGTTCACATAGCTTATTAGCATCAGAGCTGGAATTAAAATGTAGGTCTTAGAACTTAACTATAAATTCTCTTCAAGAGGTCTATTCATTGAATGGGCCTTATCTCACTCAAAGTGAGAACCTGAACAGGACTTAACCTAAAAGGGCCAGGGACTCCCATTGCATCCTGGACCATCTCCAGTCATCCTGATGAAAAGAATATCTGGTCATTGGATCCAGATGGTTCTGGAGGACAAAATGAGACTGGTGACCTTGCATAGCCTTCCCTCACTCAAACCAAAGTCAACTGTAAGTCATGTCATCATTTCCCTGAGGTCATGTTCCTCTTCAAAATTGGACAAACACAACAACATTAAATTCTACACTCTTTTCACTGTCCATTGCTGCCTGTAAATTCTTGCAAAAATCAATCTAGACCTGGTATTTTATCATTGTAGAGAAATTCTGATGCAGAGACTATTTCTACCAATCTTGTCTATAACTTACAGACAAGAAATTATCTTGAAGACTCAGGTTAAATGACTTGCCTATGGTCATACAGTCAGGCAGGACTTGACCTAAGTTTTGCCACACTCCAAATCTCATGATCTTGAACTAAAATATATCTCCCTGTAACTTTTACCTCAATTCTTTATTCTTCCTCTTAAGCAAAGAATATAGAAATTGAATTAATAAAAATGCAAGTTTGCCTGAAGGCAGAAAAATAGTGCTTTTCCTGTTAGGAAGACATTTTACAATTTCTGCCTTTTAGTTTGAACAACGTATTCTCTTTAAGGTTTCAAAAGTAATTTTTCTTGGAGCAACTCTCCCAATCAGAAGATAACACTACCACATCCCCCCAAATTTCAACATCTCAAAATGATATTTTTGTGGTTTCTTCAAAGACTACCTAACAAGAATAGCAATACAAATTAGTCTGATAACCATAGCATTTCTGCCTCCTTTATATTCAATTCCAGATGTGTAGTCAAATAGGTTGGGTTTATACTGTTCATTTTAAGAAAGTGTTCTTGACTATAAATGAAGTGATTCAAATATTTAGAAAGACATTTTCATGCTTATTCAGTGATGTGAAAAACCACAATGTTTTAACAAAAAATATGGACATTAGTTATGCTCTAGTTACAACTTACATGCAGCAGTGAGGGTCCATAGAGTGGTGGTCCCAAGGCAAATGTCAGTCATTTGGCAGAATTAGGTTCCCTTGAGAGTTTAAGCATTTTTTTTTTTTGGTGGCACAGGCAAGTCTTTGTTTGACTTGAATTTGAACTTGGTGGCTCTCCCAATAATCTCAATTTCCTTTCTTGTCCAATTCAGAATCCTACCCCCAAAAACAAATTTAATGAAGGAAATGTTTATTAAGTAATTATTATTGTGTTCAAAGCACTGTGCTAGGGGTTGAGGGAGAAATAAAGTTCAGAAAAAGCAAACTAGTTTAAGGATGTGACTGTCTAATTAAAGAACAAGATAGCTACAAACACACAGACAACTGCAATACACCATAGTACTTCATGAAAGCATTGTAAAACAAAGGCCATGTGAGGGCTAAGGACTACCAACTCAATTCAGAAGTAGAGAAGAGGATGTGGGGAACAATGTAATTATTACTGAATGGGGCTGAGTCCTTCATAGTTATTCAACGGTAGTATAGTCACAGTTGGCCACTGAACAGGGATCCAGGTATTGTGATCCCCTCCTTAAGTATGAGACTTATTTCCACTTATCATTAAAATTTGCCTTGGCCACATATCCTATTTCCCTCCTAGTCTTTTCCAACTCTTATACATGGGGAGGGGAGGGTTGAGGGAAGGGAGGAGGTGGGGGGGGGCACAGGGAGGAAGAGAGAAGAGAGGAAAACAAGGAAGAAAATCTATAAACCAATGAAAGGAAAGGAAACTCCTCTCTTCTCCCTCTCTCTAGTAGCAGCCTTGGTAGCTCCATGATAGGGTGAGGAAAATATGGGCTTGCCAATCTGAATTTAAGAAGGGATCTCAAGCTTCCTGTCTGCTTCTGCTTTGTATTTCTTTTCCTGGGCATGTCATTAAACATTAATCCTGACAGGCAGATGGGCTTTTCTAGTTTCAGAGGCAAGGTCAAAAATTCAAGAGATCTTGAATTTTGTGAATCAGGTGCTAGTTGTCCAGCAGGAAGTACTTCCTGCAACTACATCCTCCTCAAAGGGGGAGATGAGTAATGGTCAGAAGTCCTGGAAATTGAATTGCTGCTTAGGGAGAGCAGACTGAACTGAAAGTGAGATCTGTTTAGTAGTCTTGGACATCTCCTAGAAGTCTTTTCTAACTCCCAATAGTATATAATAGAGATTATGGGTTTTAGCTTATTTTAAATACGTACCAAAATATGCATGTGAGTATTTTGTGTTTTAAGCATCTCTTTTATGGTGGATGAAATAAATAGCTGTCCTATATTTAATATCTACTACTTTATATATTGAATACCTTTTTGAGAAAAGTACCTGAAAATCTCTTTAAGAAGAGATTGAAAACATGAGCCACAACTAAACTTTGAGATATTATAGGGGCATAATAAACCAGAAAATAAGAGAGTAGCCAGACATGTCCCAGCCCAGAGGTCAGTGAATAAACATTTATGAAGTGTCTATTATGTGCCAGACTCTGTGCTCCTTCATGACTCAATCTTACTTTTTTTGATCCTAGAGACAGTCTCTAAGTGCTTCCTTCTTAGGTCATAGATATACACATATGTATATATGTATATACATATATACAGACACACACATATATACACACACATACATTTTATATAGCTTGATGAAATCAGGCTGATTCTTCATGACTCCATATGTCTGTTTTGGCAAAGCTTCTGGAATGATTTGTCATTTTCTTCTCTGGCTCATTTTACAAATAAGGAAACTAAGACAAATGGGGTTAAATGACTTGCCCAAGGTCACACAGCTAGTAAGTATCTGAGGCTGGATTTGAATTCATGAAGGTGAGTCTTCCTAGTTCTAAGCCCAGTTCTCTATCCATTGTACCACCTAGCTGTCTTTAACCTTATTTGTTTCAGTTCCTTATCTGTAAAATGAGCTGGAGCCAGTATCACTGCCAAGAAAACCCAAAATGGGGTCATGGAGACTTGGACAAAACTGAAAAATGACTTAACATACCACGAAATCAGTAGGTATCTCTTTATAAATAACTATCCCTAGACTACGAGACTACAAGAATGGTTCTTCGGTTAAAATACTAAAGTTGCAAATAAACAGGTAAAATAAAGTGGAACTGTGAGGCAATTGCTTAGATAAGTTGGGCCTTAAAGCACTACTATTAAAGAATGTGGTATTTTAAGCTTAAATTATCCACAATGGATGCACATAACTTACCAACTGGAAAGACGCTCAATTTTCCATATTGCCTTACAGATTTTCCATAAACATAGATTTCCATAATACCAAAACCAAAGGAAAAAAAGGATAGACAGTGAATATTAAATTTCTCTTTAGCCAACTACCTGCTTTTCTTAAATCTCTCCTGAAATGTTTAGGCCTTGAGTACATGTATGTTTCCATGACTACTTTCACATACAGACTAGCTAAAAACAGACTAGAGCTTCCACTGGAATGACAAACTCTCACTCCCACACATATCACACAGACAAAACACATAAAACTAAGTTTATCTACTTCAGAGGAAAAGAAGCCTATTTAATCCTGGCCAGGAATGCATACATGAGATTTTAGGGAGTTTAGACTTTTCAAAGCAATTGTTTAGCCTCATAAAATATTCCTCTCCATCAGGAGACAGTACATTCTCTCATGATACCAAAATACAGCACTGGATCTATGGATGCATTCCTGAGTGTCAGAGCAAGGAGATACATGAAAAGTTAGAGCTGGAGGGAAGTTTACAGCTTATCAAGTACAACCCCCTAATTTACGCGCAAGAAAATTCACTCCCAGTCTAGCGCAGCAACATAGATAAGACCACACCACTGAGAAATATCAGGGCCAGGACTTCCTGATCCACACAGGATAAGGAAAGTACAAAACAACGAACAAAGACTTTCTTCTGTACATACATTTTGAAATCATTTGGAAAGGGATACAACATAAAATCAAAAGGACAATAGATCTACAATTAGGAGGCTTGCATTTGAATCTTATCTTCAACAAAAGCTATGAGCAGAGTCAAGTCATAATCTCTTTGATCCCTCATTTATTCACCTGTGTAATGCTAATGAATTAAGGATCTTCCTCACCCATTAATGAAAGTTTGATTAGGGGAGGCCCATAACTTTTGTTAATTTTCTAATGAGGCACTGCTTCTCTAGGGTCTTGATGCCCTTTAGCTCTGAAAAATGTATAAATACACTGAGGTGAAGTTTTACTTTGGGCATTACTCCTTGGAAGTGTTTGTTTGACCAAATGAGACTCTAAGCAGCCACTAAGGAACCCCACCCCGCCACCTTTGAAAACCCAGATGTGCGTACTTCTCTCTCTATTAATTATGTATATGATAAGACATCTGTCTGTTTATCTGTGATGTAGGTAGTGCTTACTGTCAGACAGTTGGAAGCCCTGTCTGTTGGTTGATCTTTGTTTCTCTGTATTTTCTCTGAAGTTCAGGGTGCTGACTTTCCCCCCACCCAACTAAGTGATTGATATATGTGCTTGATTAAAGTAATTGTTGACCCCTCTCAAATTTGTTTTCCTTTTAGAAAAGCAGATCAAAGAACCTGTGCTAGCAGGCCCTTCTCTGTAGGTTGGGGTGTTTACTTTTATAACCTGCAAAATGGTGATAATAATGTTTGTGTTTTCTTTTTTCACCTGGAAATTCTTTATACAGTTATAAATTCTATTGCATTTTTTTAACTTCACAGAGTAGTGCAAGTAAAATGATTTATAAGTTGTGAAGTGTTGTATGATTCTGAATTGTTTATGTGGTTTTTAAGGTCTGACTCCTCTTTAGGTTTCTGCGACACTTCTCTCTTCTACCATTTTTGTCCTATCACTTTTCTTTGATGGTTCTTCATATGTCAAGCCCACCAACTTTGGGTTTCCCTGTGTGCTCTGTTCTAGGCCTCCTTCTCTTTTCAGTCTGTACTCTCTCACATGGTGATGTCATTAGCTCCCATGGGTTAAATTATCATCTCCCTGAAAATTGTTCCTATATTTATTTATACTCTTAGAGCTACACAAATTTCCTGTTGTTCTGTCCATTTTTTAAAGAGGACCAATGACATCGTGATGTTGGATATGATATGTTTGGCTATGGCTGATCAGTCCAGTACAAGATCAGTGCTACCACAGGTCAGACACAAGTAATCCATTAGAACATTTTGGATGGAGAGGTCTCTGGATTTACATAACTCATGTTAACTTTATGCTACTATAATTCTACTTTGCTCCTTGGGTACAGCAGCATCTTCTTTAATGTGGACATGCCATGCTGGACAGTCCTGTGCCGGCACCTCCCATGTTTCACAATTGATAAATTCTTCAAAGACATCTTGAGAATGTCCTTGCACCACTCCTGACCACCATATGAACACTTGCTTTGTGTGGGTTCTCCATAAAATAGTCTCATGTGTTTTTGGAATTTGAATTATGTGCCAGTCCATCAGAGTTGTGTTTTCTGCAGTAGAGCTCAAATGCTTGGCAATTGTCCCATAGGCATCTCAAACTCAACCTGTGTGAAACAGAGCCTGTTATTCCCTGCCCCAAATTCTCCAGACCCCTCTAAAACTTCCCTGTTTCTATAGAGGGCACCATTATCCCCCAGTCACCTAGACTTGTAACTTCAGTGGCATCTTCAATTCCTCTCTCACTGACTCCACATATCCAATCACTCACTAAATCCTGTAACCACTTTGTCTGTATTATCTTTTAAATTGTCCCCTTCTTTATGCTCACACAGTCACCTTTCCAAGTTAGGTCTTTATCACCTCTTGCCTGAACTATTTCAATAATAGTAACTATATTTTAACTATTTTAAATAGTTTTAAAATAACTATTTTAAAACTAACCTTCCTGCCTGAAGGCTCCTTTCACCCCAATCTATCCTCCATTCAAAGGCCAGGGTGATTTTTCTAAAGGATGGGTCTGATCATGTCACACACAAGCCACCAACTCTTCCCAAATCAGGGAGCTTCAGTGGCTCCTTATTACCTGCAAAATCAAATACAATTTCCTCTCTTTGTCTTCCTTTATTTTCTCTTCCTAATCTGGCCCCTGATAATCTTTCCAATTTCTTATACCTTACTGTGCCCCACAACCTATGATTCAGCTACACTGGACTGTCTTTTCACTGACTGTCTTCACCCATGCCTGGAATTCTCTGGACTTTCACTTGTCTATTTGTTTTCTGGCTTTGTTAAGACTTAATTGAAATCTCAAATTCTATATGAGGTCTTTTCCAGCCCTTCCAGCCGGTGATGACTCCTCTTTCAGCTTATCTTCATATATTCTGTATAGAATGTATTTATATATTTTGTCTTTTAGAATCTATGTTCCTTGAGAGCATAGGTCATGGGTTGTTGTTTTGTTTGTTTTGCTTTGTTTTAGAGGGAAGACACTAAGCATTAAGGGGGATCAGGAAATGTTTCTAACAGAAACTGACATTTTAGCTAGGACCTGGAGGAATTCAAAGAAGCTAGAAGATATACAGATGAGGTAGAGCATTAAAGATATTGGGAACAGATAGTAAAAATGTTTAGTGTTTGCAGGAGGCTGAAACAGCAAATTCAGAAACTCTCAGCCCAGAGATGGTAAGAGGGTGCAGGATATGGCTCTGTTTGACAACTGTAATGCACCTATGGAATTCTAGGTCATAGTTCCAGGGCAGAGAGCAGTAATTGTGGTCAGTCACAAGGGAGCAGGGGCCCAGGTCACAGTTTCAAGACAGAGAGTAGCATTGGTACTTGAAATTGCAGGGTCCTGGTCAGAATTTTAGGGTCAAGAGGAACATTGATTTTTGTGGGGGCAAGGGAACAGGGGGCCCTTTCTGGATAAATACCAGAGCACAGAACAAGAAAGCAGTGACCAAACTTCTCCTCAGATCATACCACCTTAGAAGTACTGAAAGCTGACAGACTTCCAGAACTATCTCTGAAAGTAGTAGCATGAAAAACAATACAGATTTGGAAAGTGCCTCTTCATCTACAGATGAGCAGAATTCAACTTTAACAGAAGTTCAAAATCAAGAAATAGACTGGGAAAATGAATAAACAACAGCAATAAAAGAACTTAATGACAAAAAACTACTAAACTGACAACAAAGATAAAGACACAAACTCAGAAGTTATGAAAATGGCTATGATCAAAGCCTCAAAGAAAAATGTTAATTGGACACAAGACTAACAAGAATTCCTAAAAGAGTTAAAGAAAAACATAAAAATGGTAAAGGAAAATGGAGAAAGAAATTAAAAATGATACAAGAAAATTATGAAAAGAGAGTTAACATCTTGATGAAAGAGGCACAAAAATATCGAAGAAAACAACACCTTAAAAAACAGAATTGGACAACTGGTAAAAAATACCAAAAATACATTGAAGAAAAGAACTCTTTAAAAAAGCAGAATTAACCAAATAGGAAAGAGGGTACAAAAGCTCAATGAAGAACATAATTCTTTAAAAATGAAAATTGGGCCAGTAGACACTAATGACTCCATAAGACTCCAAGAAGCACTCAAAATCAAAGGAATGGGGAAAAAATGTGAAATATCTCATAGGAAAAACAACAGATCTGGAAAATAGATTAAGGGGACATAATTTAATAATTACTGGACTACCTGAAAGCCATGATTAAAAAAGAGTCTAGACATCATATTTCAGGAAATTATAAAGAACTGCTGTAGTATCATAGAGGTAGAAGTTGAAGGAATCTACTGATGACATCCTAAAAGAGATGCCAAAAGAAAAATTCCAATAATATTGTAGTCAAATTCCAGAGTTTCCTGACCAAGGAGAAAGTATTTCAAGCAACTAGAAAAAAACAATTAAAATATCACATAAGCACAGTCAGAATCAAGCAAGATTTAGCAGGGTCCATATTAATAGAGTTGAAGGATTGGAATGTGATATTCTAGAAGACAAAAGAGTCAGGATTAAAGCCAAGAATAACCTCTTCAGAAAAATTGAGTATAATCCTTTCAGAGAAAAAAATGATATTTACTGATATAGAAGACTTTCAAGTATTCCTGATGAAAAGACCAGAGCTAAATAGAAATTTTACCACTGAAACACAAAACTCAAGAGAAACATAAAAAGGTAAATATGAAAGAGAAATCACAAAAGACTCAATAAAGGTTAAGTTGCTTGCATTCTTATACAAGAAGATAATATATGTAATTCCTAATATTTTATTATTAGTAAAACTGTCAGAAGGAGTCTATACAGAGAACACAGCTGTGAGGTGATTAGGTGAGAATGACCTCAAAAAAAGGGGGGGGCCAAGAAAGAGGGATGCACTGGGAAAGAAAGAATGGGGAAAATTATCTCACATAAAAGAAGCATTCAAAAAAATTTTTTACAAAGGAGGGGAAAATAAGAGAATGACAGGCAACACTTGAACCTCACTTTCATCTGAATTGATTCAAAGAGTGAAGAATGTATATACACATTCAACTGAGTATATTAATCTATCTTACCCAACAGAAAGTAGGAGGGAAAGAGGATAAGAAAAATGGGGGGAGGGTCATAAAAGGGAGAGCAGATTGGGGAGGTAGTGCTGAGAAGCAAAACGGACTTTTGAGAAGGAACAGGGTAAAAGTGGAGAGAAGGATAAACGGGAGAAAATAGGATGGAAGGAAATACACAGTTAGTAGAACTGTAAATATGAAAGTGATGAACTCACCCTTAAAACAGAAGCAGATAGCAGAATGAGTGAAAAACCAGAATCCAACAATATATTATTTACAAGAGATACATTTGAAACAGAAAGGTATGCATACAGAATTGAAGTAAGAGTCTAAAGCAGAATTTATCATGCTTCAGCTGAAATAAAGTCAGAAGCAGTAATCATGATCTCAGACAAAGGAAAATCAAAAATAGATCTAATTAAAAGAGATAATCAGGAAAACTATGTTCTTCTAAGAGGTACAATAGAAAATGAAGTAATATCAAAAAATTTATACGGCAAGTTTCTCTGATAAAAGACTCATTTCTCAGATATACAGGTAACTGGACCAAATTTATAAAAATATGATCCATTCTTCAATTGATAAATGGTCAAAGGATATGAAGGGGCAGCTTTCAGAAGAAGAAATTGAAGTTATCTACAGTCACATAAAAGTGCTCTAAATCACTATTGATTAAAGAAATGCAAATTAAAACAACTCTGAGGTATCACCTCTTACCTATGAGAAATGACAAATGTTGAAGGGGATGTGGGAAAATAGGTATAGTAATGTTGATGGTGTTGTGAAGTGGTCCAACCATTCTGGAAAACAATTTTGAACTATGCCCAAAGGGTATAACACTATGCATACTCTTTGACCCAAGAATAACATTACTAAGGGGCAGCTAGGTGGTGCAGTGGATAGAGCACAAGTGCAGGAGTCAGGAGGACCTGAGTTCAAATCTCACCTCAGATACTTGACACTCACTAGCTGTGTGACCTTGGGCAAGTCTCTTAACCCCAATTGCCCCATCCTGGGTCATCTCCAGTCATCCTGATGAATATCTGGTCACTGGATTCAGATGGCTCTAGAGGAGAAGTGAGGCTGGTGACTATCACAGCCCTCCCTCACTCAAAAAACAAAGTCAAGTGCAAGTCATGTCATTATTTCTGTGATGACATGGTCTTCTTCAGCAACGGACGATCATACAGCATTACTAGGTCTATACTCCAAAGAGAGCAAAGAAAAAGGAATAAGACCCATATATACAAAAATATTTATAGCAACTTTTTTTGTGATGACAAAGAATTGAAAATTGAGGAAATACTCATCAACTGAGGAATGGTTAAACAAGTTATGTGGTTGTGATAGAATATTATTGCACTATAAGAAATGATAAAGGGAATAGTTTCAAAAAACCTGGGAAAACATGAATTGATGTAAAGTGAAGCAAGCAGAACCAGGATATCATTGTACACAGTAATAACAATATTGTATAGATTATGAAAGACTTAGCTACTCTGATCAATATAATGATCAAAGTTTCATAAGACTCATGATGAAAAATGCTGTCCCGAGAGAGAACTGATGAAATCTGAGTGCAAATTGAATA
This sequence comes from Bettongia penicillata ogilbyi, assembly GCA_023548195.1. NCBI lineage: Eukaryota > Metazoa > Chordata > Mammalia > Diprotodontia > Potoroidae > Bettongia > Bettongia penicillata. The sequence goes on along the minus strand of JAJHZJ010000266.1, from coordinate 12,252,599 downwards.
TAATGTCTCACTTTCTTTGCTTTTCTTATTTTTTTTGTGACATGACTAATATATAAATATATTTTGCATGATTTCACATATGTTTTTGAGTATATTGCTTGCCTTCTCAGCAGGTGGGGGAAGGGCTGGAGTTAGGTAGAATATTTGGAGCTCAATTTTTTTATGCTAAAAATAATTTTTTAAAAAGCAAAAAAATACCTAGAGGTTGAAAATGGAGTGTCTTATATGAGGAAAGCAAGGACGCTGGTGTCACTGAATCATAGAGTACATGGAGGGGAGTATGGTGTAGAAAGGTAGGAAAGGGCCAGGTCATGAAGGTCTTTAAAATTCAAACAGTGGATTTTGATTTTAAAATTCAAACAGTGGATTCAGACAGGTAACAAGAGTGCCTTTGTAATTTATCGAATAGAGAGGTGATGTGGTCAGATTTATGATATAGGGAAATCACTTTAATAGATGAGTGGTCTGGAGTGCGGAAATATTTGAGATAGGGAGACCAATGAAAAGGCCATTGCAATAGTGCAGGTATGAGGTGATGATGGCCTGTGTCAGAATAACGATTCTCTCAGAAGAGGGGTCAGGGCGTAAATGAAAGATGTTATGAAGGCGTAATTGGCAAGATCTAGCAACAAATAGGATAGAGGCAGGGGAGGCTGAAATAGAGTGTAAGTCGTCAAGGAAAACACCTATGTTATAAGCCTGAGTACCTGGGAGGATAAGGGTTACCTCAACAGTAAAAGGAAAATTTGGAAGGCCTTGGAGGTGGGAGGAGGAGATAATGAGATAAGCTTTAGATGTTCTGAGTTTCAGATATCTAGGGGACATCCTGTTTGAGATGTTTAACAGGAAGTTGGAAATACAAGATTCAGTGTCAGCAGAGAGGTTACTGCTGGATAAGTAGATCAGATAATTATCAGTATAGAGATGACAATTGAATCCATGTGAACTAATGAGATCACTTAGAGAATAATATAGTGGGAGAAGAAAACAGAATGTGAGATCATTAACTTTGGAGGGACTAGTGTCAGTTGAATGATAACACTGGAAGCTAGACTGCAATTTAGAAGAGAGGGAGAGGGAGGGAAGTAGAGGCACTGATTGAAGATCATCTTCTCAGTGAGTTTAGCTATAAAAAGGAAGAAAGAAACAATATAATAGCAGGGATGGACAAATCAAGTTTTTTGAGAATGAGAAAGACATGGGTATGTTTGAAGGTAGTGGGGAAGCAGTCAATAAACAGGAAAAGATTAAAGTTTAGTGAGAGTGTTGGGAAGATAGAAGCAAGTCTGCTGGGGAATATAGGATAAGGTGGGATCACTTATGCACACAGTGAGGTTTGCTTTGGCTGCTTCATGTGAGATAGTGGTGAGGGAGTTGTTTGAATGGTGCCTGGCCATGACAAAATATAAAATAAAGCTAATATTTATATAGCCTTTTAAAGTTTGCAAATTGTTTTACAGATATTATCTTATTTTTCTCTCACAACAACCCTGGGAGACAAGTGATAATATTATTTCTATTCTAAAGATGAGGAAATGGGGGATTTGAGAGGTTAAATGACTCCTTCAGAGTCACACAATCAGTAAATAGATGAGGCAAGATTTGAACTACCATCTCCCTGATTCCACATCTACTATGTTATCTGCTTACTAGATATTCTGGGGAGATTTCAGTATTCAACTCCCAAGAAATTGTAACTGTAGTTATAAGTTGTTACTGAAACCTATTAAATTCGTTCTCTTAAAGTGCACTTGTGTCATGTAGTTCTTCTGTAGCTTTTTTTTTTTTTGCATATTGAAACAAACTAGATTCATTCCCTCCCTTTGGGGGAAATACTTATAGTCATGAACCATAATATAATTTTCTTTAATTAAAATAGTCCCCAGAATGTGGGTTGGGGAACTTAATGAGTTGAAAAGTTGGGGGGGAGGAGCCCTCGGAATCAGTCAGTAACGTTCTCCATGACCGAACCTCATCCAAACCATATGGCTAGGTATCGACTAGAGAAGGATACACATCTCCCACTCCTGTAAGGTCACAGTGGTTCCTCGGTGCTAGACGCATAAATTTTCTGTATCAGTACCAAGGGGATATGTTCTGTTAGATTATGGTTTTTTATACTTTATTAAAATGTTGATGTGATTGTTATTGTATCAGTTAGCTTTTTTTCTTTCTTTCTTATGCTTTGGGAGTAAGAAAAATGATTATCAGGAAGACAAGGTTTAAGGATTTTTCTTTTGTTCTAATCTCATCAAATTCCACAGTTTTAACTAAAACCGTAACTAAAAATGCTGATGCTTACAAGGGAGAATATAGGAAAAAACCAGGAATCTAGCAATGAAAAGCAGGCAGATGAGGCCAGAGTCTAGAAGGACTCATTTGAGAATGAGGAAGCTTAGGGTCTCATACCTATAATATACTGCCCCTTCACTTTCATTGTGTCTTGACTGGTATTCCTGTAAGTCAGCTTGTGGTTGGCTATAGTCAAGTGGTTCATTCTCTAGGGAGTCTAGTCTGCCTGTAAAGGAGTGGCTGATGAGACCTTACACACACACACACACACACACACACACACACACACACACACACTCACACACACTCACACACACACTCACACACACACACACACACACACACTCACACACACTCACACACACTCACACACACACAGAAAGAGTGGAGGCTGTCTTCTTTCAGTCTAGGATACAAAAGGTGAGAATATGCAGACATAATAGAAAGTTGGGCAGATTACTAGCCACCAGCCCAGGAATAAGGGCATAGCTCTCAGGAGAAGTAGCTGAGGCCAGGAAAATAAGGAGAAGCATTGTCTATAGATGATGAGGCACAGAGGCGGCATGGGGCTACAGGCAACTTGAGTTCATAGATCTGTCAGTTTGTGTGCCAAGGTCTTCAGCTTTCCTTTCTTATATTCCAGGGTACTTTGATGCACTTAGAATGGTAATATGTCTTAGGTGGATCATTGATATTGAAACTTTTAAAAGTACTTTGTAGATCTTTTCCTGCACCGAATTTGGAAGTTAGGCTTTTACAATAGAAGTCTACACCTTGAGTAAGGCTTGCTAGGAATTATGATAATGACTGCTTTATAATAATATTTTTCACAGCTTAGAAATGTTAGGCTCTCTTTCCTCTTAATACATAATAAGGCAAACATTAAAAAAAATAAAAATATAAGTTTCCTCTGAGATATGTATGTAAATTGAATTACACACACACACACACACACATGCTATTAGAACAAGAGTAGAGAAAATAGTTTTAAAGGCACTGGAGCAGAAACAACAAAGATCAAGGAGGAAGAAACTTCACCCCTATTGGCTAGTGGTTGGGAAACAGAAGAAAACACAATGTCTGTGATGGTCTACTTGTTATTGCATTTGAGTAACAGTCACAGAACTGTCTGTGATCACCATCAGGGAAAGGATTTGACAGTGCTCTAAATTTTGGGATGAAGTTTTACATGTTCTAAACTAGATCAGGTACTAATTATAACCAAAATCCAGCATTAAAAAAAATGCCTACAAATGTATTCTTTAACTTGATATTTTTTTACAGGATAAAATGAATTAAAATTTCATGGAACTCATAAAGCTTCCATCTTTAAAAGAAATATTGGTATAGTAGAGGCAGTGGGTAGGGTAAAGAGCGCTGGCCTTCAAATCAAACAACCTTGGGGTGAATCCTGATCAGCCAATTCATACCCATGTGGTCTTGAGCAAGTCACTTCAACCTCTGGTCCTCAGCTTTTCTTTATCTGTAAAATGAGAGGATTGATTAGGTGGCTTCTTGGGTCCCTTTCAACTCTAACATCTAATGACCTTGGGCATTAAGGTACAAAATGCTTTGTTTTGCCAAAAAAAAAAAAGTAATCCTTTTTAAAGTCAGTGACTATTTATGCCTATGAGGAATTTATTTTATTTCTAAGTTCCCTTCTCAGTGTCCTATATATGCATAAACTTATGACAGCTCAGTAAGAAATAGTGGCTACTGTTCTCTGATCTAGAAGGAGGTCTTTCTACCTTATTTCCTAAATGTAATATGTGAAATAATTTGTAAAGGCAGTTCAAATTATTCCAATTACAAGACCCTGCTTAGCCTACTGTCATTTTTCCAAGACCACAGAAAAATGAGCTTAAATACATACCATGGACATATGTAAGTAGGATTTTTTTTTTGGTCTATCCAGAACTTACTGTACTGTACATGAATAGAAAAACCAAATACAAGAATAATTAAAGACTATACTGCTAGTATGTTCATACATTCACACTTGTACACACCCAAAGAAACCTCAAGAGATGAGAGACACATGTTCATTTGCAAAGCATGATTTTTTCCCCCTACAATCTATTACTTAAGTTTTTGCATATTAAATCCAATGTCCTGTTGATTTTACAAACTAGACAATTTCCCTTATGTTATTGAAGAGCTTTCACTAGCATTAAAAACCTGCAAATGAATATCCTCACTTTCTGGTGACTACTTAAATAGAGCGCTGAATATCAGTACTTCAAAATTAAATGATCAAAATGTTTAACTGAAAAAAAGTCTGCTGCGGAGAGCTTAAACTTTTTATTTCTGGAAAGGTTTGGGTTTTGTTTTTTGTTTTCTTTAGCATAGAGTCTTTTTTTTTTAAATTGTGGAGATGTCAAAGTACTCAGAGCAGGGAATTTAAAGAAATGTTTGCCAGAATCACTGAGATGCCTAGAATGGTATAGTGAGAAGGTTCACTGTAATTGTAATGTAAAGCAATCAGGTGATCAAGAGTTTATTCTCTGTACTCCTACTAACCAGTTATGAGATTTTCTTTTTTTTTTTTGCAAGACAATCGGGGATAAATGACTTGCCTAGTGTGCACAGCTAGTGTTGAGTGTCCGAGATAGCATTTGAACTCAGATCCTCCTGACCCCTGGGGCAGTGCTCTATTTACTGCACCACCTAGCTGCCTCTAGTTGTGTAATTTTGAACAAGTGTCTTGGTCACAGTTCCCTCATCCTTTATGAAAAATCTCAGGTGTTCATGTGAAGAAAATTTAGATAAGTATATATGACTGTCTCTATAGAACACTGCAACAAACAGTCAAAAATTTTTAAAAAGTAATTAAATAATGTAAGTATTAATCCATTCAGGGATTCTCTAGACTGAATTCTATGAACTTGACTTTTTGAAAAAAACTTTGATAACTGTATTTTAAAAGAATTGGGTTTTTTTTTGGTAATCCCATATATTTAATTTACCATTTAAAAGTATTATTTAGGGAGGGGATTCAGATTGCCAAAGGCGTCCAAGACTTATACAAGTTTAAGAACCCTTGCTAAAGAGCAGTCACAACAGATGAAGCAAGGCAAGGGAGAGAGTGGGAACTAGATTCTTCCCTTTAAAAATTTTGAACTTATGAGACCCCTTTAAAATTTCCCAGTCCCACAATGGTCCTTTCCAATCTTCAACAGTATAGTAATTCTCTTTCTTCTCAACAAATTTACTCCTTGTGATATAGCAGTCATGTATGCAAAACGTTCATCTCCCCAGGCCTCACTGGGCTCAGGAAGGTATTTGAATTTAGCCATCCTTTGGTTCAGTAACATGAAATTAGACTCGTAAAATCTTAGAGCTGGAAGGAACCTTAGAAATCACCTAAACCAGCCCCCTCATTTTACAGATGAAGAAACCGAGACTGAAGGCCTCATTTCCCAGCTTGCACCAGTGCCCATACCACTTCTTCTCCCTTTACTCTTTATGGTGCTGTTTTCTTTAGATAAGAAGAAAAATATACCATATGTCCCTTATTTACCCTTGAGCTCTCCATATGGGAAGTACCAACCTGTCTCAAAAGCCCCAGAAACAAAGAAGCCTGAACTGTGTCTCACATAAAACTAAGGTCCATGAATGGTATGTTGAAGACATGGGGGGAGGGGAAAAGAAAGAGGAAGTGGGGAGAAGAGAGGGGCTTTTTTCTTCCTTTTACAAATTTCTCATCAGGTGATTTGTCATTTGTTAAGCCCAAGTCAAAAGAAGCATAATCACAGGTCACCACAGTCTTTACTTTTGATAAAAAAATAAGATAAATTTTAAAACTATTTCTTCAAAAGAACATTTTCCCCTTCCTTTCATTCTGTTTTTTAAAAAAGAAAAAAGAGCTCAAAGACACAATCCTACTGCAGTATTTCTGTCCTTTGATGGATCTTTGATCTCATAGAACTGGGTAGTCTCTCTTCAATGGCGCCGACTATGCTGAAGTCTCTGGCTATTAAAGTTTATGTTGATTTAAACTGGACAGTCTTATCTAGTTCTCAGAATTATTCTGCTCCTTACCCTCTGTAATAGGTGCATTAATGTCAGTGCATAAGCTGCACCAGCTTTCCTGGTGATCTTTTTTTGCAAATGCTTATCCCAAATCCTGAAAGATAAAAGGACCAAGTATCACATAGACTGATGTTTCTGGTTGCCATTAAATGTCCAGTGAAACTATCTCAAACATCTCCTTTATTCGTCTTTTCAAAAAAACCCAAAAACCTTTAGCAATTGTCCCATTTTACCTACAATTTGCCCTTATCGCTTGGTTTCATTTATAGTAAAAATATCACAATTGATTTGGTTTGGTTAGTCCTGTAATATGTCTATCTTTTGTCATTGGATAAGAATCTTACATTTAGAGTGCCAGTAGCTAAAACTAATTCTTGGTTTCCTCTGCCTCCTTTCCCACCAGCCCTTCTTTGTCACTGAGGGAAAAAGAAGGTGGAAAGGGGCACAGGATTTAGGACATTTTTTTTTTTTTTTACTTTTCTTTGTTTTGTCTTTTCGTAACCAAATAATTCATCATCCAGTGGCCTGTCTACCAGTGATGAATCTCTCCAACCTCATGGCTGATTCTTAGAAAGTAAAAATTTTAGTATGTTAGAACCTGCCTTAAGTGATACTAGTCCAGTTTTTAAAAAACTAGGTTCATCTGGATATCACAATGAGGTGTCAAAAGTTAGTGAACATTATCAATCACTAGGGAAAGAATGCAAATTAGATGAAAGCAGGCATTTGTGATACTTGATGCTTTGTTTTATTTAAAAAGACAGATTCTGCACCTGCTAGGTGTCTAAATGTCCATTTAATTTGATCATTATCAATTTTTTTCTTGATGCCAAATTATGAGATTTCTAAATTTATTGAATTAGGAAAAGAACAAGTTCTTGACAAAGGATTGCAAAAGGAAGTT